>JANHFJ010003514.1:18561-32499 GCA_032468195.1 Cerberus rynchops
GTGCTTGTAGTTCCTGGTTAAGTGTCCGTATTGCTTGTGGAAAGAAGCTTTTCCTCATTCTTTCTGTGTTTGCCTTCGGGGAGCGAAAACGCTTTCCTGATCGCATTGTGATAAACAGTCTGTTGTTGGGATGGCTGGGGTCCATCAGGTCTAAGAATGGAAGCCTACCAACATTATATATTCTATAACTGCAATATACATACCCTAAACTATATGTTTTTGCACCTTAAATAGTAAATTGTCTTTGATATATTTTAGTGGAATAGAGCAATCTTTTATAAGACAGTGCACTATAAAGAATGCAGCTACTGAATTCTCCATTGACCATATTGGCTAGAAAATCCAGGAGCTGTAGACTAGAAATACTTGAATAGAAACTGTATAATTTTATTTATCTGAGTCACTTATATTCTGCCTTTTCTCCAGGAGTTCAGACTGGTGTTTATATGTTCTCCGTATATCACTCTGATTTTTAATCTATATTTTAAAATAACAAAATGCTTTCTGGGAGGGAAAAAGTAGTTCCCTAATTTCCATAATTGAAATTTCTGGATGGATCAACCATTTCTGCTCCCAAAGTTAAACAGAACCAACGATAGATGTCAGAACACTACAGAAGGTGAAGCTGGTTTGCAAGACATTGTAACCGCAGAGTGAGTAGATTCACTTTCAGTGCTTAATGTTCAAGTCTTATTTGCTGCTTCTTTTTATGTTTGTGAAGTTTTGATTATAACTATGTTATGTGTATTGCATTTTTAAAGTGCCAACCTGCCACATAAACTTGATTGATACAGTAGGAAACTGCATCAGAGGGAGCTAAAGAATCATGGAGGAATCCCAGAATGATGTATTATAGCAGGCTCTCCAAACTTGGCAACTTTAAGACTTATAGATTTCAACTCCCAGAATTCCTAAGCCAGTCAGGAGTTGAAGTCCACAAATCTTAAAGTTGCCAAGTTTGGAGATCCCTGTATTATAGCAACCTTTTAAAATCTGAAGATGAAGACATCTCCAATATCCCAGCTAATTCCAGGTAGCCCTCCAAATTGTAGTGTTTCCAGTCCCTTCAATTGTAAAGCCATTAGGAAGTATTAACTCCTTCCGAGAAGTCAAAATGAGAAAAACTTGCTTCCTGTACCTGGAGGGTGTAGGATCCTCAGACTTCAGCTGTCCCTTTTGGTGAAGAATAATGGTTTCTAATTGGCTTTAGCCTTTGAAACCAGAAACCTAAAGAGAGCAAGATAGAGAGGGAGAAGAAGAAAAAGAAGATTCCTCAGAAATCCTAATGAAGACTATACTTCTTAGGATAGGTTTTTTTTTTTCCATCTGGCAAGGCTAGTGGAAGAATCCTAAAGGTGGTTGGTGAGACTAAATTTCTCCAGAAAACTAAACCAGAAACATTAGCTAGCAAAATGATTTTCATAGTTGTTGGCTGAAGAACAGAGCAAGGAGCTGAAAGCACCTCAGAAATGGCCCTGGTGGTACCGTATCAAGTCACATATCACAGGGGATTAAGGATGCAAATTTCCTGCAGACTTGAGCAAGATATTTTAATGCAAGAAGTAAAGGAATAGGATACAGGATACAAAATTTTAAAATCTGCGACAGGAACTTGTAGCCCGTTTTCATTAGAGCAGTGTTTCTCAACCTTGGCGACTTTAACATCAATTCTCCCTTCTTCGGTTTCTCTTTTTCTGGGTTTTCATGATTCAGAGTTTGCCATATTATTCCAATAAATTTCCAGAGCAATAGCAATCTATGATTTGGTTTGAATTTGACATCATGCATTTAACAGTTCTGAGAAACATAGCTTATGAATTGGGTCATTATGCAAACTATTGTTGGCAAAAGAAAGCAGAAACAGAAAGTCAAGACAGAAAGAGAGAAGGCCACGAACCAGGAAGGTATAGCTGATTGTAAATTCAAAGTTTGGTATAACATGTGCATTTAGCTGTAATTTATTTTAGAGTCTTGCCTTTTTCCTCTGGCTTCAAGGAGCAAATGTTCTAGCTGATATTATCACATTTATATTCTCTCCCCTTCTGCTGAACTCTAGAAGCTTTGATATTTTATGTTCAGTTATAATCTTGATTATGCGATGTGATTCATTTCCGAGTTGGAATGTGAAACCCCATCTCCAGAGTCAAAATCCAACACTCTGTTCATTATACCACTTGAGCTCTTGGCTTACAGGAAAATTAACTGTAGAATGTGAGTAGCAGAAGAGATTCTCTTTTACCATTTCAAACTATTCCATTTCTATTATTTTAACATGCAATGTTTTACATTGACTTTTGAGAAAACGCCTCTGCCATATCACACACGTTAAAATAAGACAATATAAAATCTAACGCAATTCTCTAAAAGACCATAGAATATATACAGTAGTTACAACAAGTAGAATAAAACTGGACACCCATTCATTTGAAGCAGAAGACTCAATTTTTTAATATCTTATTTAAAAACACTTAGGGAAAGGATTTATGTGTGTACTCATTGGCTGGTGGTAGTACTTTCTGTAAGAGTGGAACCAGTACCAAAAATGCTCATATTTTTGTGCCTAGCAGGATAATAGATACTAGCTACATTTGAAATCTTCATGAAGGAAGTGGATTTATCACTGGGTTCTTCCTCACTTACTCCAAACAAGGTCCAAACATCCTTAGATTTCTTGCCATGTTCTTATGACCCTGACTTTTCATCCCCTACTCGCATTTGAGTCAGCTTAAAATCACTCTATTCCAGTATTGTAACAGTGTTTACTGTCTTTAGTTATTTTTCCCTTGATTGGAGGGTAAATTTTATCTCCTCTGTTTTAGTTTTGGTGACATTAAGTGCATGGTAATGAGTGTGATTTTACAGAAGCCAATCATGATGGACATGTTCTCCATAGTTGCCCACCAGCTATGTCAAATTCCTTGGATACTCTTTGTCAGTACTGCGATTTCCTTGCAGTATTAGTTGGAGATAGTTGCTCATTTAGGATCATTCCTTTCTAATTCAGCTTATGCCCTCTTTTTATACCTTTTAATGATCAGCCAGGATATTTTTTTTCCACATAGGCTTAGTGTTCATTTGGAAGAGTGCTAAGTCATCTTCATAAATAGCCCAAGTGATAAGAGCAGAAAATGGACTGGGAGGAACATGAAGTATAACACCTTCCCCTACATTACATTCACACCTTAACCCTTGTTACTTGTTAGGCAACTTGATATAATTTACTTTAGGCAAAGTGATTGGCATTTGTTTTTTCCTCAGCAGGCAATATTTCATTTAGATGTTGTGGCAAAATACAACATCTATTAGGTTTACTCTATTTCTATGTTATATTCTGTGTTGAATGCTGTGCATGTACATTTGCAAAAGCACCTTCGGTCAAAGAAACATGGGTAGACCAGCATACAAGTCTTTTTACTTTGGGTCACAGCCAGTTTGCCACTGATGTATAATTAAAATATCACTAGGGCGGACTGGAATGCTTTTACTCAAGCTTTGCTTGAATTGTGGTTTTGCCTGTTTCCTTCAGATGAAGGAAACATGTAGGTGGTTTGTACCTTCAAAGAACCATACATCTTCACAGTTCGGAAACTGTTCAGCTAATCTCCCATGAAAATGTAAGCTTTAGGCTGGGACTGGGTAGTCCCCATATACTTCAAGACCAAAGACGCAGGCTGCTTCAAAAATATCTTGTCTGTGCTTTTTTTTTAGTTTTGTACGCTAGATAAAAGATACTATCAAGGAAAATGTGCCGTCAAATTATTTTTAGCTGTTGTGGTTTTTGTAATTGTACATGGTAACTGAATTAAATGAAACCTAGCTAACATAAATAGCTAGGTTTTCAACTGAAGAATGTGGTAAATAATTATTTTTTTCCGAGACGAGTCAAGAGAAGGACACTAATTTTCATGTATCTTGTTTGCTTGCTGTAGGTCAGGTTTCAAAATTTGGCAACTTTAAGACTTGTGGACTTCAACTCCCAATATTCCATAGCCAGACAAGTTTGGAGACCCCTGCTGTAGGAGATAACAAGGCAAGGATGAGGGAAGAAGCACAAAAGAAGTACATAGGAACACTGATGGAAAGAAAGCTCACTAACACTATCTTGTACAAAATAGCATGTCTGAAAGGATCCTGGAGGAACTATGAATCCAAAGTAGAACTGAGCAAAATATCAATTCAACTTTGAATTTTTTGGAAAGTTTTTAAAACATCACATCCTTTGCTTGTATTATATGTTTAGCTTGTACGTGACATTAAATATTCCAATGAAATGCTGAGAATTTAAATAGAAGATTTGTTGTGTGAAGTAACTTTACCTCATTGGAAGCAATACATATGTAAATGTATTAAAAGTACAGGAATATGCTGTTTTTTATACTGATCTATACACAAAGATTGAGACAAACTAATGGCTTTAACTATAACTTATTTACAAGTTAAGCCAACTTGGTGGTTTGCATTCAAGCATTTACGTTGGTTTAGATTGATTTAAATAGAGTGCCTTCAGTCTGCCTGTGATATGATAGCATTTCACAACATAGTAAATCAAGTGATGATTGGAAAAGTAAAAATATTTATTACAGTTTTGTCGCATAGTTCATGTACTGTATATTAAATCTGAAGGTTATTAAACATGATTTAGTATTATGGTGAGGAGCATAAGCTATAAACTGGATATCTATCTTAAATTCAGATATCAACACATTAATAGAAAATGATTTGGCTTCTATTAAAGGAGTTGTCTATTTGAATAATTTTCTATAAGCCTGTTTTAAAAATGAAAACTTTTAGGAAAAGAAATAGGTGCCTTGAATTTGTCCATTAAAGGTTAGTATCACAGATTAAGCAGACACCTTATATAGCAGTAACAATAACACTTAGACTTATATACCGCTTCAAAGTGATTTACAGTCTTCTTTAGGAATCAAATAGGCAAAATCCCAAAAGTTGATATTATTTCTATGACAGTAATCACCTTTTTTGATTAGATATCATCTTCAATATAAAACTTCATAGATTAATATAGGGTGAATAACTTTACAGTCCTGATCTGAAAGGGGAAAAATGCACATGAAAATGTGATTTCTGCACTGAAAATTCTTAACCAGGGCTGATCACTTTGTGGGAAACTGATTCCAGCTTTATGTGTTGTTGTTGTTGTTGTTGTTGTTCCATTTTTTATTCCTGGCAACTGCTCGGACTAGTGCCTGCAGTTTTTTTGGCGTGATTTGCCATCCTGGGATGCAAGAGAGTGACTGGCCCAAAGTTACCTAGCAGATTGGTGTCTAAGGTGGGACTAGAATTCAATTTCCTGGTTTCTATCCTGATGCTTTATCCACTATACCAAGTCCCTCTATATGTCATTCCCTCTGCCCAAATACATCCCTCTACAACTCAATTTCCTGATTATGGATGGACAGTTTGGAGCCCACCAGCCATAGACAGCTCATGGTGGCTAAGCTTGCAACTTCCAGAGTTGTGGAAGGCCCTTCCACTTTTTATAATTTATTTATTAAATTTACATGCTGCCAATCTCACTACCAAGTGATTCTGGATGGCTTTTCCTACTGGATGGCTTATCAGCTCGTTCAATCAGCCTGTGGGATTGTGAAGCTCTTCTTCCTCCATTTTGATTCCCATTAACTAATTGATATTTTGAAAGGTGCCTTCTTGCAATGAGAGCCACTGATCTGCAGAGAGCGAGAGAGAGAGAGAGAAAGAAAGTTCCAGAATTTATATTCAGGCCTGGGGAGAAACTTTTGTTCTTTTTCTAACCCAATCTCCACTAAACCCGCATGAGAAGAAACCCAAAATCTAAAGGGGGCACATCTATTGCATATATTCTCAAGACACTGCTCAGTGCTTTAGCACAATTCAATGCTAAAACTGAATTCCTTACAAGTTTTTTTAGATACTAAAAATTACTGTAAACAGAAATTGCTATCAAATATAAGCTTATTTAAATTTCCTTGATTTTAGAGGAAGCACTAAGCATTGGCTTAAATAGCTGCTGTTGAAAATAGTGGGGTTTAAAAGGGGTTAACCTGACTGGATTGTGTCAATTAACTATGAAATTGGTATTTGATGAGATCATATAAAGAATTTAGTAATTTGAAGTACAGGGTATTTCTGTCCAACATCATGATAATCACGGAGGAAAAAGTGCCTCAGTCAAACGAAAGCTGAATTATTTCCCCAGATATTTCATCCTTCATCAGCCATGTGGAATATTTCCTACTATATCTATTGAAAGTGAGAAGGCATATAATTTAACAAATCTTCTCTATATCAACTTTTGTGAATTGAATTTTTTCCTGGCTATTCTTTCTGAGAGAAAAATGTATATATTTTGCTAATATATTGGCTTCACCCCCATCCCAGACCTTGGGGGTTATGAACATAAGCACACTTCTCATACATTAAATGACTTTCCACTCACTCCCAGCTTGCCTTCAGTGGTCACTCAGAATTGCAAAAGAAAATGAAAAGAAAATGTATGTCCTGTTGCTATCTGTTGGCTTGATTCATTTGGCTTTCAAATTTGTTCTAGCAGAATCTTAAAGTGGGGGGTGGGATAGGAAACCTTGCAATATATCCTCATGTGAGTAAGCACTTTTTACCATGATTATTAGTACATCTGGTTCAGATACTATTTCTTTATAAAAGAACACAAATATGCAAACTCCCTGGCATTTCCATTTTGCCCAGGGCTCGTTCATTTTCAGCAACAGCAACAGCAACAGCTAAAGAGCAAGGATACTTCCCAAGAGAAGCCACAACGTGTTCAGCCATTTAAGTACTCGGTGCAATAATTCAGTTTTTTTTCTTCCACAGATTGTCTATGGAAAGGTGGGGGTGTGTGTGTGAAAGGAATAGTGGAAAATATAGAACATTCTGATGTCTGAACCCATCATATATATTTATTTGAAAGGCAGAATAATTGCAAAATTAAAGTGGAGTAGGCCTATATCTTGCCTAGAATAGCTCCTTGGTGAGATAAGTAGCAAATAAACATAGCAAATAAATAAATAAAGAAGCTGAGGTGTTGTACATAGTGCTCCTGTCTCCTATTTTGTCCCCTCAACAGCTCCATGAGGTAGGTTGGCCCAAATTCACCTGTGAGCTTTTATGGCTGACAGTGGACTAGCAATTATACATACTATATCACTATACTGCTCTATTCTTCATTGAGGAATGCATCAGGGTTGTGTTTGACCTCAGGAGGCTGGGGTGGGCATGGTCAGAGTGGGCGTGGCCAGCTCAACGTCACTCATGTCATCAAATGCCACTTTTGCTAGTAGTTTGTTTTGCTAGTCCTCTCCCAGCAAAAACAGAACTCTTGAGGGCTTTGTGTATCCCACCTGGGCTCTGTTTTTGGCTGTGATGGCCTCCTGCAGCCCTCTTAGTTAGAGGAGGGCAGAATTTTCTCTGCCAGAGAAAATGGAGCTTGGGAGGGCCGCGTGCATCCCTCATTAGCTCCGTTTCTGCTGGCAGAAGCACCATAGGCTGGTCCTTCACTGTTTCCAGGGCAGCCCCACGGGCCAAATCTAAGCACTCAATGGGCCAGATCCAGCTTTGAGTTTGACACCCCTGCTATATTGTATTATATAAGCAAATACTACAAATCTATCTCTGTGCTTTGGACAAGGAGAACGCCATTCCTATCCACAAACACTCTGAGCTGAACTAGATATTTAATTTTGAAAACAAAGATTGATTGCCCCATTCACTACATCTAAAAGAGTATATATGGGAGAAAAGAATGAATTATCATCTCCCTTATCTCGCTGTGAGCTGCATTCTTTTGCTTGCTTGTTTAGCGGGTCCTGTTTCCAATACTGAACTGGGCTGTGGAAAAATATCTGAAGCCATTGTGTAAAAAAGAGGAGCTGGCAAGATTGGAAAAACCAGTTACTTGTTTTTCCCCTACCAAAAGGGAAAGAAAATAGCCTGCATCTCCCCCTGCTCTCTTTCCTTCCAATTGCAACACAGTACTTCTGGCATATGTTCCTGCTGGAAAGACCTATGATAAACAACATGTGTGTCTCCCCCCACCCCCCCACACTCCCGGTTCCCAATAGGTGTCATGCAGAAGAAGGCCAGAATCTGTTCTCCAACACCCCAGAGTACATGAAGTTAGAAGAAGGCAGATTCCAGCTCGACCTTCAGAAAATAATCCCCATAAAAGCAATTGGTCAATTATCAAAGATAGTGAGCATTCTTTGCTGGATATGTTTAAACAGAACTTGGGCTTCTAATGAAAATACTTCAATCTGAATTCTTGAGTAGGTACCTGTAATTGGACTCAGTGGCTTAAAAGCACCTTTGCAACTCTATGAAACAGTGAAATCTTTGGAGGTGACTAGCATTTGCTGCCTTCTCTACTAGGAAAAAAAACACAAAACCCATCCGCCCCTTGTTTTGACAAGCTGACAGGGAATGTTGTAGTGCTCCCATAGGAGAGCAGCTCACCAAACAACAGAGTGGCAGGATACCATGGGCTGCCAGACCTGGGCTCTTTAGTAGAGTGGCAGGAAAGCAGCAATATTCAATCTTGTCCTTGCATGTAAGGCACCTCATCACTTTTTGCAGAATGCTAGGAGGGAAGGCAATGTGTGAATGAATGAGAAGGTGTATTTAGGCATATTTACACCTCCTGGCCAGTTGCAGGCCCTTGGAGTTACGAAAGTAGAGGATCAGGACACCCACCTTGATACTTTTTTAAAAATCCCCGAAGACAGGGTTTTGCCAGACCCCAGGGTGAATGGAATCCATCAAGTGGTTGGTTTGATTATTATTGCCAGGGGGATGAGGGTTTATTGGGTTTTGTATTGGGGATTTTCTGTCGATAGGCTGAAGAATCACCCTGAATAATTTGGACGACCATATACATTTTCTTAATCAACAGAATAAATCATATTAGCTGATACAGGATCCAAATATGCCTTTCTGCCCTTGGATCCAAATCCTGCAAATCTCTCTTTTTATTGGAGACATAAACAAATTCCCTGAGACATAAAGACTCCTTTTATTTGGATAACTGGTCCGTAGATATAGTTGAAGTACATTAAGACCAATATCAGTTTCAAGGATTTCTGCAGGAGGAGACCTAAATTGATAAATATTGGTGACAAATGTTCCTGAAATTGCAACACAAAGGTCCTAAACTTTCCTTTTATTGCTGACTTATCAATCAGGCCACATTTGTTAACATTCCAGGCCTGTCTTTCTAAACATTGTCTCCTCCTCCTTATTTCTCTTTTCTCTCCCTTCTCAACATATGACAAATTATAGAGCCACTCCTTAATCTATCCAGAAGGAAAACAGTTACCATAACCCGGAAAGTTCAGTTCAGCTGCCTGCCTGCCAAGTTACGATGACATGCTTCACATTTTATCTGCTGATTTATTATTACTATCAACCCAGGACAGCAATAAACTTTTTTTTTAAACCAGTTTTTTGTCACAGGCTCTGTGGTAGCAATTGAATGCAATAAAGCTAGCAAGAGTTTTTGCTAATTTAGGTCTCCCAAAGAGGAGGACAGTTCTGCAATAGATTGGGAGATTCAGAGAGATTTTGTTAATCCTGTAAGGGTGGCACAGTCAGGTTAAGATGTAGGAGGGGAAAAAGAGGCCAAATTTTCTGTTTATCTTGGAATGACTCCCTTTATCCCTTCATCCTTGCCCTGTGCTATCTTTACTGAGGCAACTACCGTGATGGATGGTTCCCCCCCCCTCTGGAAAATGCTAGTTTTGGAAGGTTGGTTTATTTAGCCTAGAGGTAGGTTTTTGTTTTTGTTTTTGTTTGTTTCAAGTAAAATAAAATATGGATGAAAAAAACCAGATGTTACAGCATATTAATCAGTATGCTTGTTTGCAAAGCTGGTGTAAGATGAGAAAAAGGCAAAATCCTTTTGACAGAAATGGAAAGGTAGAAGAGAAGAAGGAAAAGAATGAAAAATCTAAAGACAAAAAAAATCTAAAGACAGATCTAAAGAAAAATCTGAAGAATGCAAAATCTGAAGATGCTGTTAGTGGCTTTCTTCAGATGATGTCATAGGTTATGCTGAGTAGAAAAGCACCCCAAAATACCCCTAAACCTAATATATGCAGAGTCTGATTATCGATACACGTACCAAGTGCCTAAATGCAGTCTATGTAATAATAAATGTCCTAGTCACAAAAGAGAATTACGTCAGTTTGGGATCGCAGCCAAAAAATCTCTCTAGCAGCCAGCAGATGAACTCAGACTCTAAAATATTTACAGGATAGATGGCCAAGCCCAGGAGGAAGGCCCCCTTATTACAGAATTTATAGTCTTCCACAGCAGGCTGCATTTTCTGCTCCTCAGTCCTCCTGTGGCCATCTTTGTGTAGATAGATGATGATACCACTTTGCAGATCCAACATAATTCATACCACCAACTTTTTGTGGGGTGGGGGAGACAGAGCTCAAGGTAGAATGGATGGGCTGGATAGGGATGAATTGCTTTCGATTTATGAAATCAGAATAACTTTTGAACGAGAATTGAGCTTGACAAACAGATGCACGCCTGGAAATGACAGATTTTAATAAAAATCGCACACACAGATCTTGAGCATGTGTACACTCCCATAACCTAAAGGAAGATATTATTCCATAAACAATAGTATAAATTCATGCAGTTATACATATCGACATACAGGACTAGGATGAACAAAACCTACATTCCATCAGTACAATTTAATCTCAGGTACTTTTTATAGCTGATTCACGGGCCACAGAGAATCAGTATTTCCTTTTCTCCCGTCTCCTGACAGCCTGATTCACTGGCCAGTATGTTTTAAAAAGATCTGTCAGTTGCACACCACTTTCAGAAAAAGAAACAAACCAACACTTTCATTCACATCTTGTCAAATACATGTTGAGTGCTTTAAGAACAAAACTGATGGATGGTTCTGATTTACAGTTGCAACTTGCAACGTGTATGGCTGGTGCTACTATTTGCCTGGGAAGTGGAGAATGAATTGAGCAGAATGCTAGAAGGAAAAGAAGATAAATGATAGCACAAAGGGCCGTGTGTTAGCTAATTGCTCCCTTATTGCTTATCTATAAAAGTACATTTGTGCCTTTTAAAAAGATATGATGGATCCCCGGCTTTGAATTTAGAACCATCTCTGTTTGACTCCAGCGTGAAAAGAAAGCATCTAACTATTGATTTTAGGTTAACATAATTCTACTGGTGACCGCTACAATATGCAAGTTTCTGTACAACAAGCCATTGCAATGCAAAAATAAGAAGAGACTGAGATGGAGGTTTTCTGGTTAGATTAAAAAAAAAGAAGGTTTTGTACTATGTTATAATAAGAGGTCTGTTATCCAAAAGGTGATCTAAAGTTATCTGAAATAAGTACTCTTTTTAATTTTTGGATAAGGACTGATGCAGTGGTGAAATTCCATTTTTTTTTTACTACCGGTTCTGTGGGCGTGGCCACAGGATTAAACATCACCAAGCACAGAATAAACTTCACCAAAGTTACAATATATTAAGGGGAGAGGCAGTTTCTGTGAGCAAGGCAATAAAGATTAGGCTAGAAACAACTGCCTGATTTACAGGATTAACCCTGTAAAGTTAATCTCTACAGGATTAACCTTGCAAAGTGGGAAAAAAACCAAAAGATTTCTTCTAATAACCGGTTCTATAGAAACTGGCTGAATTTCCCCTCTGGACTGATGGTACTAGATTAGATGTCTTTATGAGTGATCAACACAGCCTCAGAATCTGGGGTCATCTGATAGATTCTGGCTGACAAAAATCTCTCTGGAGAGAAGCGTTTAGGGGAAATCACCTATTTGTGCTCCAGAGAGCTGTTCCTTGCATGGAGATCACAGAAATTGAGTTTCTTGTGGCTGATTGTGAGTTGAGTCAATGGATTAA
This sequence comes from Cerberus rynchops, assembly GCA_032468195.1. Lineage (NCBI taxonomy): Eukaryota > Metazoa > Chordata > Lepidosauria > Squamata > Homalopsidae > Cerberus > Cerberus rynchops. Next base: position 30,478 of record JANHFJ010003514.1, read on the forward strand.
CAAATGTTCCCTTAACTGTTGTACACCTTGACATTTAATAGGCAAAAGCCTCACTTTCTCAGACACCTTTGGATTTAATTAATTTGCAATTTAAGAGAGATATTCTGAATGGCATGGAAGATCAAAGACTCTTGGTAAAGTGCCCTTTTTCTGAATTTAAGTTAAAATGTTTAACAAGATTGTGATTTAACAAAGTTTTACTGACAGTTCTCACTTAACAACTGGTTGCTTCGTGATCATTCAAAATTACAACAGAAACCCCCAAAGATACTTACAACATGTTTTTGAAGCACCAACAACTTTGGGTGCGTGTGCACACACACACACACACACACACACACACACACACACACACACACACACAGAGTTACATGATCCCATTTTGGGTGCTTGGAAGCCGGGCTCACAATTTCAGCTGTTTGGAGCATCCCGCAGTCATGTGGCCACAATTTTTGGCATTTTTTCCTCCTAATTCTGATTTTTCATGTTTCTGGCAAAAAATGCTCATTGGGTATAATGCACTCGTTTAACAATCACTGTGTTCACATAATTACCACAGCATTCATTTAATGGCTGCACCATTTGTTTAATAACCTCTGCAAAAAATACAAAATTGGATTGATTGCGTGATGACCTGCCTGATGACTGCCAGGACTTATGATCATAATTCTGAGCACAATTATGACCATAAATTGAGGATTATCTGTACATTGATTAAGGGAACAGTAAGTTTAGAAAACGTACTTAATTTTTTATGAAAGTGCTTTTGAAAATAGCAACATTGATTTGATAACAAATTGCACCTTTGTAGAAATGCTGATTTAAAAAAAATTATTTATCAAATTTCACCACTGCCCCTCTCATCTGAATGGTTGCTTATTATTAAAGGCAATAGACAATTAATGGATTTCACAAAATAAGAAGATAAACATAATATGAGCTAAACTGAATGACTGTAACAAGGAAGAACAAATTGGGACTACAGAGTTGTCTATCTTTTCTCCAAAGATAGAAAAAAATAAAACAAAACAAGCCTACCATTTATTTTTACCGTGGTAATTAACATACTTTCACTTTCTCACAATGATAACTACAGGACAATATGCCAAATTAGGAGGACAAAGGGGATTATTATAGCAATTTACATATAAGGGCATTTTACCAGATTTATTGCAGAAAATATTTGAGGAATCTGACAAAAAAATGACTACAATAGTTGCCAATAGTTTGGATGCTTTAAAAAGGAAATGGAAGAAGGATTCTCAAGGAAAAAAATATGGAAAAAGAAATAAAGAAGATTGAAGAATCTGTAGAGCAACTGGCAGGAGACCTAAAACAAATTATTGACGAAGTGGAAGTTTTAGAAAGTAAGACAGAAATTATAAAGAGGGAGAAAATTTTGGATAACTTGACACTACCAAAACTGAAAGAAAAAGAATTTCATTTAAGGTTTAGAATGATTCCAGAAGAACATAGAGAAAATGCTACATAAAAGATTGTTAATTTTCTATCTTGGCTTAACTATAGATTATAAATGCTTAACATGGGATATCATATAAACGAAGCAAATGCTTCTCAAAAGAAAAAAAATCTTTATTTGAAAAAGTTGAAAAAGCCGCCCCCCCAATTCACACAAAGATAAAAGGGGAAGGAGGGAAGTGAATTCAGTCTTGCAAGATTTTATTACTGTAACCATTGCAATAAATGTAATTCAAGGCTTATTATGTATGTCTATTTCCTGACACTACTCTTAGTTTTATAGAGCTTTCCTCTTGTCAGCTCTATAAGAGAGTTCAGACTAATGCCATATAGATCTAACAGTACTTTTATTGGAATGGCTAAAAATCTTGCAAATCTGAATGGCTTCCCCCTTCACTCATCTGAATTAGGGAGGGGCAGTCTCAGACATTTGCTCAAGATAGTTTCTTAAAATGGGCTCAAGATGTGCTTATCTGATTATTGCCTGGGAAGAAGTCTTCCTTCAGTCCCTCACTATCATCTTCTTTGTCTTCTAGGCTTTTT
>JANHFJ010003516.1:120332-132652 GCA_032468195.1 Cerberus rynchops
AGAAAGAAAGAAAGAAAGAAAGAAAGAAAGAAAGAAAGAAAGAAAGAAAGAAAGAAAGAAAGAAAGAAAGAAACCTTTTGGTTGAAAAAAATGTGAGGAAAGCAAAGTACTGATGAAAATGCATTATTACACAAAGGTATAGTTAAACCTATAGAAGTATACTTAAAATCCTAATATATCTCATATAGTGTTGCAATAACAACTTTCAATTAACAGTCTCTGCAATGATTTTTGTTTCCTGTAAATAAAACCTGAAGTTGTTTTTATGTATGTCTGAAAAGTGAATTCCCAGGGACAAATAAAATTGTATGGTATTTGAAAAATGTGACAGTTTTATGTGTGATGAAGGGACTTTGGAAGTTTTCCATGATATTTTCCTTATCAAAATAAGTAAAAAAGCTGTCCACTGGATAGTATCACTAATCACTCATTAAAGATTAAGCTTATCCATTACTGAACAAAAGCATTTCCATGTACACACATAGATTACTGAATTTTGTTCTTAGGGGAAAAGAAAACTCTCACTTGAAATGCAAATTGCATTTATATATTGGAATAACATTTACTTCTTACAAGTTCCTCTTAAATATTTGGCTTAAAATTGGCAGGTCTATGTATGGTGATACATAAATTTAACTCATGAACTAGAAATCTGCCATTATGCTAATATATGAATGTTAGCATTTCTAATGTCCACTGAAATTTTCCATACACGGGTAAGCTTCCTTCAGCTCAGAGAACTTATGGCAGATATGTTTAGGATGTAAAATGAAATATATATTTTGGATGGTATTGCAAATAAAGTCCCTGTATAGGAACTAACGATACATTTTATGTATGCAAAACTGAGTAATGGGGATATCATTTATTATTAAGGAAAAATCCAGATTAACAGTTTGACCATTCTTAGTATTTTTCATTCTGCAGACTTAATCAGAGCTGAATATACACATTTGTATATAATGGGTGCTTAATTTTAATTTTGGTGTCAATTTACAATTATTGTTGGATAATTGTATCAAAGTTTAACTGGTTTTTTTTCAAATTTTGTACCTTTATTTATTATTAGGCCAGCTAGTCTTAGGCTGCTGGAGTTGTAAAACCTATCTCCTGAGATATAGTAATTATAAATATCTCTGATCAGTGGTATATCCTTTAATCTGGATACGGCTTGAGAGACTACATATGCATGTGACTTTAATTTATTTAGCAATATTAAGCATATATTATTTTCAACTCATAAATAATTACAATCCATGAAAGTGACATTTCTCTTTATAATTCAGTTACCAAATCCAATTACACAAGTAAATTTCTTGATTTAGCTTCCTGACAGTCAAAGAAAGGCAAATGCCCTTTTTAAGTGGACCACTTAGAACATCAGATTCTTCTAAGCAAAAATCATTTTTTCCCAAAAACATTTCTAGAAATACTTGGATTAGATGTGCTTCATAGGGATCATACATGATTCTCTCCAATGTTTTAGCAAGCAGTACTTCCCATCTCATCCCTGGTTATGGTAGAGACTGCATTTGAGACTTTAGCATGCTCTGTTTTTGAGCTATTACTTTTTGAGAAAAAAATATTTCTCCCCACAGTTCAGTACTCTTTAGAACGGCTGTTAAAAGAGCTCCAGTAAAACATTATGTTACCCTGAAATTCATGGGTCAGATACAAAATTCCAGCCTTCCTAGTTTGCTAATTCATTCCATAAGTTATGTTGAATACGCTGTTAAATATGCAATATGTTTTTATTCAGATTCATGATAAATCCACGGGCATATTGTGAGAGTGAGCATTTTAAAGAATAATATCACTTAAGTCTTAACTTTATTCAGAAAAGTCATCTTTGGCAAATTACCGAAAGCAATCAAAAACGGATGTTTCATTTGCATTTCCCCCTCTAGCATCAAAATGAAATTCTGCTTTTCTACAAGATGACTTTTTTTCCTGTCTCAACTTTGAAAAGTTCCCCCTCTACTCCCTTTCTTTGTGATAAAAGTCATGATTAAATCAACAATCAAATGATTTTAGACATTTCAGCTTTTTTTGTTTGCCCTTATTAGTGTAGTATATTATACATTCCAGTTTAGTTAACCCCCATTTCCCCACCCCAGTTGAAACTGAATTGCAACTGCTAATTGAGGCAAATGCTTAATTAAGAATATCATTTCATTTACTTCCTCAGGAATTCCTTGGGTCTGGGGACCCCAAAGATACAAAGATGTTAATCACAAAGCAAGCAGACTGGGCCAAGAACATCAATGAACCAAAAGCAGCAGTAGAGATGTACATGACTGCAGGGGAGCATTTGAAGGCCATAGAAATCAGCGGAGATCAAGGCTGGGTTGATATGTATGTCTTTCTGAGAAATACACTATTCTGTTTTCAAGAGAAATACTGATATTTGTTTCCACTGTTGACTACGGGTAGTACTTGACTTATGACCACAATTGTGCCCAGCATTTCTGTTGCTAAATGAGACATTTATTAAATGAGTTTTGCCCCATTTTACAACATTTCTTGCCACAGTTGGTAAGTGAATCACTGCGGTTGTTAAGTTAGTAACATGGTTGTTAAGTGAATCTGGCTTCCCCATTGACTTTGCTTGTCAGGAGTTGGAAGTGGCAAAAAGTGATCAGATAACCTCAGGACACTACAGCCGTTATAAATATGAGTCAATTGCCAGGCATCTGAATTTTGATCATGTGATCATGGAAATGCAGCCACGGTCGTAAGTGTGGAAAATGGTCATAAGTCACTTTTTTCAGTGCCATTGTAACTTCGAACAGTCACCAAATGAATTGTTGTAAGTCAAGGACTACCTGTACTTTATATTGAAAGAGGGGAGAACCACATGGTAGAGACTTGTATTTTAGCCTTTTGAGAAAGTTCAGTAGTCTTTTAATTAGAACTCAACCAAATGTGTTACATGCTATACAAATCAATAATATAAAACTATTGAAATAACTGCCCCATATCCTGACTTCAGGAAGAGACTTTTCAGACAAAAAACATTATTAAAAGGCATAAGATTTTGTGAGCTATAACTTACTTCATCAGATGCAACGAGGTGGCTACAGATTGATAAAAGAATGGCAGTGAGGAGGGGAAGGAAAACAAGATGGTTATGCAGTTGCAAGCTACATGTGAAACAGATTAGAAGTATCAATTAGCAATTGTAAAGCTGTTATGCTTGTTGAGATCTTCTGAGACAGCTGAAACCCTTTGATGTATATGAGTTTAATAATCTCTTCCTTAATTGTGCTATTAAAGCTTTCTTTTTTCTGAAATAATTACCTTGAGGCCTAGAATGACGGCTGAGGGAGGTTGAAATGGTTCAATATTACTTTATTCTTGTTTTGACTCCTGGTATTAATTATTTTGTGCAAAGATTGTTCTGTTTGTCCTACGTAAAAACCAGAACGGTATAGCTGGCAGATGAAGGTACCTCTAATGTTCTGTATGTAGTTATTGGGACCTGTGGCAGCTGTGATAGCTGACCTGGGACAACGCTTTCTCAGCATTTACCTCTCCCTTCCCCAACCTTTTCTTTACTTGAGATTCATTGATGACATTTTCATCAATCATTCATCAAATTTTTATCATGACTTCAACAACTTTTACCTCATCATCAACCTTAGCTACTTGGAGTATCTACAGAATAGGTTCACCTCCTTGATGCTCCGTAAAGCCACATAACAGAACACAAATGTTACAACACAATGTTATACAGGAAACTACATATAACAAGGCACATCTCCATGCTTTCCGTTTCCATCCTGAATACATAATTAAGCCTGTCATCCACATAATCAAGCCTGCTTTATGCTACAATTGCTTTGCTCTGGTGCACGTGACAAAGACAGTCAACTGAGGGAATTAAACCAGGAACTCAGGAAATTGAGCTACCCACTCAACTAGATCAGTAGACAAATCAGAAGAGGAACTGGATTCCCCAGGAGTAAACTCTAATAAAAGACAAAATAGTAACAGAATACTACTTGTCAACACTACTTTTCACCTATACCCCATACAGATATTTACTTTTTCTCATGCATGAGGTGGCAGGTCTATGCTTTCAAACAGACAACCCACCCAACCTGAAGTGCATTCGCACAAGCAACAAGACAATGATGCTAACATTGGAATCAGACCCTGCAACAAAGCTAGATGTTTTGAAAGGCAGAAAGCTTTGCTTTCATACATACATCACCATCACAGGTTATCACAGGAACAGTTTTTAAAAAAGATGTTAGTTGCTAATTGATCAGGTATTTGAAATCTGTTTCATATATAACCTATATCTGCATAAACGCTTTGTTTTCCTTCTCTTGTGCCCACCCAGTCTATAGTCCCTCCCTTGTATCTGATGAAATGCTCAGAAAAAACCTATGCCTTTCAATAGTGTACTGTAGCCTTAAAAAAATTGCTATAGGACTCATCCTGATTTTTGATTGTTTGCAATAAAATATAAAAATTAAATAAAATACTAAAAATAAATGCTAAAATGCTGCTTTTTGGCTACCACAGACTATCATAGCTCTGCTACAAGATGTGATTGAAATGCTCGTGATGCCTGTTTCAGAACATTCTTTTGTTTGCTTAGTTACATGCTTCTTTTCCAAAAGCGTTAAGTTCAGAGTTGCTCTCAGCATTTACACAGCTGGTGCCTAGGACAAGCAAGTAGAACTTTTCAGAAACATCATACAACAGTTGCAATCTTAGAAACAAATTGTACTATTCAAGGTCAGGCATAGTTGTAGAGTATCAGTTATTCAACAGATAAAAAGGCTGATTGGCTTAATGTTGATTTCAGAGGATTCAGAACACAGTTTTGAAAATGGCACATTTTGACTGTAAGATAAGTAGGTCTGAAGATTTTAATAAGATTCCATGGAGTCCTTTAAAAAAAACTCAGAGGCTTCATTGAGCCTGCAAATTGTGGAATCTAAATAAAGGGTCTCTGCTACAGACATTAGAATGTGAATTTATTTAGTTAAGAGCTTTTGTTCTCCAGCAGTTCCAGGTTTGTGGCTTGGCAAAGAACTGCTGGAGTATAAATGTAAACAACCGTTCAGCTGTTTGCTTGCATCTCTGGCAGCATCCTGCGTGTTTGTGTAAGTGTGTGTGTTCATGTATGCACGCATGTGTATAGTAAGAATTAGGAAGACTTATAGACAATAACAGGGCTAGATTTCTTCTTCTTTTTTAAAAATTAAGATTGATTGATATTGCTCGAAAGCTGGATAAAGCAGAACGAGAACCTTTGACGAAGTGTGCCTATTATTTTAAAAAGTTATTGAACCATGGGTATGCTGCAGAAACATATATGAAGATTGGTGATCTGAAGGCCTTGACACAGCTCTATGTGGAAACCCAGCAGTGGGATGAGGTAAATGCAGCTCACTTAAGGAAATCATTCATAATTTCTGGGTATTGATGCCTATGTAGTCTTGAATTTTTACATTCTATGAACAAAATTCCCCTTTCTGTTTAAATTGTGCATGCATTTTAATGTGTTTCAATTTGCAGACAGATCCTTCACTGTAGAACCCTTGTTCAGGATTCTGGCCAATCTGCGTGCGCTCTTACAAAATGCTCCATTATGTTCTCATCCTTCTGATTTTCTATTCTGTTTCCTCAAGAGATGCACAATATTTATTGGGGTTTTTAACATAAGGATTGTGTTGGGGATCATTGCAACATTAGACCTCTGACTTTTATGTAAATTAAGCCAATAAGACAACACTTAAATACTGAAATAGAGTAGCCATCAGCCCCTCTCTTTAAACATGAAATATGAAAGATGTTTCAAGACTCAAGATACTAAATATCCTGGGAGAGAAAGAGCAGTCGACTTCCAATCTATTACGGCCATGGAGTGCAGGGGGCCAAAAATGCAGAAATGGCAGGAGATAGGCACATGTGGGGAGTTGAGGTGCCCCTGTAGTCGGAGCAGTAGGAGCAGGCTGCCAAGCAATTTTGATCAAGTGACCGTGACTGTAATAACCATAACTTCAGGGACCAGTTGTAAGTTCCTACATGCGGTGCCACCATAAATTTGAACAGTCACTGCACAAATGGTTGTAACTCAAGGACTACCTTATTTGCAAAGAGAAGCGGGCAGGAATGCCCGAAGGAGATGGGAAATAGTCTGCCTGTCTCAGACAGCACAAAAATACTAAGCAGAGCAAACAGGTCAGAGTTCTCGTTTTTTGTTTGTGCTCCCTTCTTTAGGGACTGTTTTAGGGAGATTTTGTTTTGTGTTGTTAGTCTGTTGATAAGTCCTCCTTTACATGGAGAGGATAGCTATTGGATTAGATAAGAATCAGCAATCAAAGAATCAATTCACTATCTGCATATGCAGTAGCACAATTAAGATCCATTTTGCAATAATGATGTTTTAAGAATAAATCAGCCAGTTGCATGGGAAATTTGCCATCTGACAATTTCTTTAATTGTGAATGATATAGGTAACCTACTGAGCTGTGACAGCAGCATGTTAGGTGCCAAAAATGGCTGTTCAGGGTTTGATTAATAGGGCATTATTACTGGCTGTCACTAAGTAGCACAACATTCTTATTTAAATATCTTAGTGTCTGCTACAAATAAATCCTGAAATCTGTGAATTTGAAAACAATAATATTCAGTTGCATTTTTAGACTGTAATTATTTTCCTAAGCATGAACTTATTCTGTACTACAGGCTTTTGCTCTGTGTGAAAAGCACCTTGAATTTAAAGATGATGTCTATGTTCCATATGCTCAGTGGCTGGCAGAAAATGATAGATTTGAAGAAGCTCAAAAAGGTAAGACTACTGCTACTGTCAATACTATTATTATTAAATTGGCTTAATCAAACTTTACTAGGTACTTCCCTGAAATTAAAAACAAGCATAATGTTTATTTGGGAGACATGTGTATATTTAATTTCAATAGAAGAGAATGTCTGTAGCTCAGAGTTGAAGTGACAGAGTCATTTAGGAGAGATGGATAGTATAGAAATTTGATAAATAAAAATAAATAAAATGTTCAGTTCTTGGTACTCTCTGAATGTGATTGCAGAAGTATCATTGCCCACCTGAGTAATATAATCAGTGTGAGTGAGTGTAGGATTTGCTATCAATTTATATAAAAATAGTTTTCCTGCTAGTTTTGGTGGGTTTATGGTTTTCTCCGTGGTGATACCTTACTTGGAGTATTGTTTTCTGCCTGATCCCTGCTTATCTGAGTGTTGGATGCTGATGGGGATCTGTTCTTGTTGTTTTGTTTCTTTGCTAGATTTTTTATGGTCTCTTTTGAATAGTATATACTGTAAATGTGGTTTATCTCTATGTGTCTGTTGATGACTGATTTACTGCTGACTGCTGATGACTGATAATTGAAAGACAGAAATCATCTAAATTATCTAATTGATATATTAATATTCATTTTAAGTTATTTTAATAAATGACTTAAGAACAATTTGTTTAAAATAATTTATTAAAGTACTACATTTATATCTAGCGAAGTGTTTCTATGCATTCATATAGCATGGTACCTCTTATTAAATGAACTAAAATCAGTGGTTGCTCATACTTTTTGTGAATATTGTGAGTATCGTAAATATGAATATTCATATTCTAGCTTATCAAGAGATTAGAGTACTTGGGAATAGCTTCCATATTTTCTCAGGTACATTCAGAATCCTACTTTATGCACTTTATATAGAGCAGCAATTTCTGTGCGCTACACTTTGGATGTATTCATTGTAAACATGCCATATGAATCTGGAAGGACTTGAGAGATCTAAGTTAGGATTTGAAAATTACATTGGTTTTCTTCTTTTTTAAAAAGAGATTTTTGTTTTGTTTTTCAGTTTAAGGTTCTCTGAGCTTACATCAAAGGGCTAGTGCATTTTATTTCTTTATTTTGCTTATAATTTTGTGTGGAAATGCTGCTGCTGTATAGCACTTTGCTGCTAATTCATAGTGCTGTCATCCTAAGGGGCATGAAAGCAATCCTACAGCTCATAAAGCTATCTGCATTTGTATGGGATACTGTGACAGAGTTTAAATTGCAAAGGGACTCTTATTTTTGTAGCAGTTTGACTGTGAATACAAGGCATAATGTATAAGGGAAAATAAGTCACCAATGGTGTGGAATGGTGTATGTCCTAAATTCCTGGGTTTATATTGGTGAAAGAATCAAATCTAATATTTATTCTTTTTGCTGAAAAGCTGGCCTGTGAAACAGAATCTGCCAGAGATGCCTAATAGAGTTAGTCATTTTGTTTTTAGTTGTGAAGTCAGTACAGGATAAACTTAAGTGTGTGCCCTTTTTCACCTCAAGGTGACTTTAGATTTCACAGATTACCTTTAATATTGCTTTGTGAGAAGACATTAATACTGATTTTATTAGCCACTTAGCTTGAAATATCCAATCGTTGTTGTCCTGGCTTTTACTATTACCGTACTAGGAAGTACAATTCATACTGATATTCACCCTTCATTTGTTTCAGTGATACTTATTGGGAGCCAGGAAGAGACCCTTGCAAATGACTAAAAATTGCAATTTCTTTACGTGATAGATTATGCATTTAGGGAGCCTGGGGGTACCACAAAATCCACAAGACTTCTGTTTAGGAATGTATGTAGCACTATATTAAACTTCCCTGCAGAGTGTATAAAAACAGAAGAACATAATCCCTTTGGATGCTTTGTTGTTGGTGTTTAGATTTGGTGCCTTTTCTTAATTTTAGTCAAGCTCATTAGCTTAATCACAGTTTTCTTTATTTTGACTCCCCTTTGTAGCATTCCATAAAGCTGGCAGACAGACTGAAGCTGTTAAAGTGTTGGAACAATTAACTCACAATGCTGTGGTAGAAAGTCGATTCAATGACGCAGGATATTATTACTGGATGTTGTCCATGCAGTGTTTAGATATAGCTCAAGGTAAGGAAATGCTAGCAAGTTTACTTTCTCTTTATTCACGCGTGAAAATAGAATATCTAACATACTCTTGAGGTCTTCAGTCTTTCTTTGTAAATTGCATGATATAGGACCTCTGGGGTGGGGGAGGGGAAGTTGGAAGAGGTTCTCATCAGGGCCCAGGTTTTAGATTATATGTTTTATAATCTTACTTTTTCATATGATGTTGAGAATACTTGATCAGTATAGAACCCACTTTCTGCTGAAGTTCCTGCTATGTTCCCACATTTTAGGTGACACCAGCTCATGTGAGACATTGTCTTTCCTTATTCATCTAACAGTTTTCTGAAAGAGACAATCATTTCTGTAATTTTTATATCGCAAAACTGGGCCCGAGCCAGATCTCTTAACTAACCTGTGGCTGAAGTTTAGTATAGAATTAGGTCCAAGTAAGTTTTTACCATTATAACATACTAGATTGAAGCAGAGTGGATGTCTTTTATTATGTGACACTATGCAAACGTTTCTTTATTTTGCAAAGACACGTAAGATATAGATCAGTCGTCTCTAGTACACTGAGCTAAGATTACAGCTGTTCTTCTGTTCACTTAACTAGAAATATCTCCCACTGAACTCAGCAGGATTAGCTTCTAAGTAAACATGTCTGCCAGTGTGCTAGAGGATAGCAGATAATTCCAAAGTGCTTTTTAAATCCAAATGTTGAGTTGGAAGATGCTGTTCTCTTTGCTTGTAACTTCTGCAGTTTGATTTTCAAGAACTGGAAGGCAAATGTATTCCATTGTTAGCCATAGTACCCAGCTATGTTCAAATGACGTTTCAGTGCCATTCGCGCCTTGATTTTCCTGTTTTAAAGTAGAATATTTCATGCGAAGTTAACTACAAAAGCTATGGTTGGAGGCACATTTGTTTAGGAGCGTTAATGCAAGGTTTTTTCAGCATAAGTCTTTCATTATTGGGTTGGCAACTGTTCAGAGGTTTTATGCTGATACTGCCTTTCCCTCCCTCAGACAATGAGGAGCAGAAGACTGAAATGTTAAAGAAGTTTCACCACTTCCAGCACTTGGCAGAACTGTATCATGCCTATCACTTCATCCACAAATGCACTGTGAGATATTTATATAGTTGAAAATCACTCTTTGACTCTCAAACTTCCATGAGTTAGTTAACTGATGTCATATTTGCTTTTAGAAGCCTGCTGTCATGGGGAGACTGTTGTGGGATCGTTGGTACAGCTAACTTCTTTTGTGCACTTTATTTATTTATTATTTATCTGTGTTAACATTCTTACTTTGATATTGCTGCACCTCAGTGTGTCAGATAAAAATCTGGGAATAAACTTCTATTTTTCCACTGCAGGAAGAACCCTTCAATCATTACTTACCTGAAACACTCTTCAATGTATCTAGGTTTTTACTTCATAGCCTTACCAAGGAAACTCCTTCAGGAATTTCTAAAGTGTATCCTTTGAAGGTAACGGTAAAATCCAAGACTTATTTGGCGAGCAGAATAGAAGGCTCAGTGGTGGATTGTATACTGCATCCTGTAAGAACATAGGGTTATTATATTGTGTGATTATTTCTTTTCTACAGGTCATAGCCTACAAATCTTTTAATACTGTGTTTTATGTTTGATATCATAAAACAGTTTCTAAATAATTCTGAAACACTTATAAATCATGAAAACATGCAGCTTAGAAAATATGTCTTTTAGTTGGTCAGAACTTGATAAAATGGGCTTTAGCCCAGGAAAACCTATGCCCCTATAAATATCTTTGATCTTTCATGAGATTCTCAATTGCTTTTGCTGCAGTAGATAAGTATGGCTGCTTCTCTGAGTTCCATTATTGGGAAAAATGGGAAGACATGCTGCATCTTTTAAAATAGCATTATGCTATTTTTTTAAAAAAGAGAAAATTACACATATAAACAGAGTTAATAAAATATTATAATTTATCACTTCCCTCCTAAAAGAAAGAAAAAGACTGGAAATATAGCTCATGAGCAGAACAACCCCCAAATACTTTTAACAGATTATTTGTAAGCCTTCTTCCTTGCTTTTTGTTAGATAAATCATGAGTTGACTGATCCTATGTTGATGAGAATTGATTGCTGCAAATCAGGTATAGATTTGTCCTTCTAGTATTGTGTAATAGTAATTTTTGGACATCCTTGCTGCATGAAAAATCCATTTATTTTTATGTTGATTGATTCCAAATGCTGGAGATATAGCCAAGTGGAACATATACTCTCTTAACTAGCAAATTGATTTAAACTTGACTCTTTAATCAATTTAAAGTCATGTTAACCTTTCTGTGAATTTCAAGCCCAGATGTGACAATAATAGGGCAAATGTGTGAGTTAATCTTTCAATTTCTAAATTACATTTCCAGCAGCAAGGTGATTGCTTTCAGTCCTTATTAATCACTTTTTGAGGTTATCCAGTACATGAAATAGACTTATCTGCTATATTAACCACATTTTAAGTTAAATTAATCTCACATTCTTTAAAGCTGTCTTCCTCTGGTTCACAAGCAAAGAGCGTTCAAGTACATTATTCTGCAATTCTCTAAAATAAGAGAAAATTGTAATTAGTTCCAGTAATCCCAGTCCTATAAAGTATTTTAATAAAATAAATTCCAGCGTTATCCTAAAGGAATATAATCCTGATTGTAAAGCATCTAGCCTCCTCCCTCCCACCACTCCAGGAAGAACAAAGCGCTAGGTACACAGAGAGAGACATACACACACAAGACAAAATCCTATGGAATTTCCAATTTCTCCATTATTTGACAAATCATCCTTACCAAGCCTGCTAAATCTAGTTCTAATGATTTACCTTCCCCATTGCCCCAAAAATGTGTGCATGGGATTGTTTGATTTTCATTTATTTGCTAAATTTATATAGTTCCCCATCCCATGTACATGAAAACGAACATCATATAAAGTTAAAAACACAAAATAGTACAACAAAATAACAAGCAACAAAGTAACAAAATAATTAAAAAACATAAAAACATAAAAAATACATAACCTGCAGGAGAGAACTCTCCATTTCCTTAACAGTATACCATGCGGAAGGCTCTATAATATTACTGGATCCCCAAGGCAAATTGCAAAGGCATGTTTTCAGGCCCTTCCTGAAGGCCAGAAATATATAAGCACTTGTTTGTGGGAATACATAAACACACCTATATAAAATATAGGTGTGTATATTGTTTATTCTGCTGGTGTTTTTAAAAATTCAGGGAAGCCAATATAGATCTATTTTGAGCTCATTTGCTCTCTTCAGTTGGTCATACCCTTATGGGATTGGAACCTGGGTCGCCTGCATCGTAGGCAGATGTTTTAACCTCTAGACCACAGGCTCATCTCCCCTTCAGCAGTTCACA
>JANHFJ010003516.1:185740-195769 GCA_032468195.1 Cerberus rynchops
GAGGAGAGAAGAGAAGAGAAGAGAAGAGAAGAGAAGAGAAGAGAAGAGAAGAGAAGAGAAGAGAAGAGAAGAGAAGAACCCTGGAGTAAACTTGCTCATCCCCATCTTACTGGATGGGCAGAGACCACTCAGAGTATATGATCTTGAGGTAGATGTACGTACAGGTCCTGAGCAATACAAAAAGCCAACTGGTAGTTGCTGCAGGGAGAACTTTGAAATTTCCTATTTCTACTTAGATAGGACCAGCTGAAGCTTCTGGATGGTTTTCAAAGGCAGTCCCATGGAGAGTGGATTGTAATAATCCAAATGGGAGATGGCAAAGGCATTGGTGACAATAAGTTGGGACTCCCAGTCCAAGCACATTCATAAGTAGTGCACATAACCAATTGGCCACAGCTGTTCTTTGTTCTTCAAGCAGGAGATCTGAGTCCCCAAAGGCTCCCAGACTGCAAACCAGCTCTGCCTGGGGAAAGCAAGATGTCCCCATATTTACAGGCATTCCTTTTTTTCTGGAATCATGTCTGGACCTGATATTCCCATCTGGATCCCAAAAGCCTCAGGGAGATCTGCCATGACCCGTTTGCTCAAGGCCAAGATCTCTATATGAGACTCACCAGCATATTGGTAGTACTTGACCCCATGATGACCGATGAACTCCACAATGGCTATATATAGATGTGAAGTAGCAGGGATGGTTGGGGGGGGGAAGAGTGTGAAACTTTGTAGTATCTAACAACCTTGTGTATTCCTAGCAATCCCTGACTGGAACTGCCGTCCTACAGAGCCCAAGTGGTCCATAGAAATACCATGACTGACGAAATTAAAAGCTGTGGAGGATACTCAAGACATTCAGACAATTATCACTGTTATCACTGCTATTCCTGCCCCACGCTTCTTGCCTAACCTTAGGGCAGGGGTCTCCAAACTTGGCAACTTTGAAGAATTGTGGACTCCAGTTCCCAGAATTCCCCACTCAGTATGGCTGACCAAAGAATTCTGGGAGTTGAAACCCACAAGTCTTAAAGTTGCCAGGTTTGGAACATCTGTCTTAGGGTCAGCCCTGATGTAAGCTGAGGGAGAAACTATCTTGCTAGGCTCAAGGCAGCAACTAGGAAGGGAAACCTTACTCAATAACAGCAGCTGCCGTTTATTCTGGCTCCAAGGGGCAGTGTGTATGTGTGTGTGTGGGGGGACACTAGAACTGGGCCATAAGATTTCTTTTATGGCAGAAACCTCACTGGCTGGTCCTCCCCTGCCCGCCTGTGCAGGAGAGCTTGTGAGCTAAATTCAGCCCTGCTGCCACCTGTTCCTAGTCATGCTGGCAGGATGACTTTGCAGGAGAATAATTAGCAGCTGCCACCTCAGCCCTCTCAATTAAGATGCTAATCAGAAGCCTTCGAAGCAAAGCAAGTGAAGGAGACCTACAAAGAGCCCTTGATCCGGAGGCAAAGGTCTCTCTATACATTTTGCAAACATGACTGCAGGCACTGCCACCACGGGAGGACAGACCAGCAAGAAAGTAGAAATTGGAAAGAAATGTTAGCTGCCTGCCGCTGTTTGTCTCACCGAGATGTGGAGGCCTGGTGTGATAAGGCAGGAAAAAGAAAGATGGCAGCATGGCACTTTTAGTGTGGGGGTGTCGCGATGGGAAAAGTTGGGTTTAAAATGTTTTCCTGTCACCTTGGAGTTAGCGGCATTGGTGAGGGAGAAAGGTGTTGACTCTTCCCTTGTTTTTAATCCTGGTGTGCTGACCTTACAAATAATTGTTCTGGCAATGAATTGTAAATGATTGAATTAGGTTTCTAGATCTCGTTGAGACCTAGGCTGAAGCAGTTTCTTGGCATTTTGAAGGACTCAAAGGCCATCCAACTGAGACCGTGTTTGAGTTTTCAGCTTTCCAATGGGCCATTGGTGGCAATGCTGGAAGCCATATGATGATCCATTTAATCTTACATAAATTTACATCTTGATTATTTCTCCAGTTTTAAATCTGCTAGTCTGATGGAGGCAAAGAGACTTTTCTGGAAGAGCAGAAGGGGTTGCTGATCTAGGTTTCTTGCCTTAAAAAGAACAACTTTTTTTTCAAGAAAGCCAAGTTGTTCAGGTATTAACCTATGTCATGTTTATTCAGTACAATTATAGAATATGTGGAGGCCTTTTTCTTGACAATTGATATCTTCTAAACACTTGTCTTCCATCTTTACTGCTGGGTAACAGACAACAGAAAAGAGCCCTGAGGAACTGCCACATTGTTGTCTGTATGGCAAAACTAGGAGGTATACTAGTTTGTGTGTGTGAAGGTTTATTTTGTATTTGGAGTTTTACTTCTGTAAGCTGCCCAGAATAACCAGGAGTGAATTGGGCTACCATATAAATGTTCTTAATAAATAAATGTGAGGCCCCTTTTTGGACGTGATTGACTTCGCACTTGAAAATCAGGCAAAGCTTTGATATTGCCACGAGGGCTACCATCTTGACTTTTTAAATATATAACTTTGCCCTTGGTCCAAAATAAGCTGATAATATTTATCTTTCTCAGATACTGGTTCAGAAAAGAATAAGAGAAACTGAAAACATATTTGAAATACAATACTTTTCAAATATGTTTTCAGTTTCTCTTATTCTTTTCTGAACCAGTATCTGAGAAAGATAAATATTATCAGCTTCTTTTGGAGCAAGTACAAAGTTATATATTTAAAAAGTCAAGATGGCAGCCTTATATATTTATAAGATACTTGTAAATGCCATTCCAGCTGGTTTGGGGATGCAAAGGTAAAGGGAAGCCATCAGATGTTTTTTGTCTCTCTCTAGCAAGATGTAGGGTAGCCCTCCGTCAAATTCTCATAGCATAGGGAGCAGATGTTGAAGAATATGTGGGCATCATAATGTGGGAGGATATGCCTTAACATTAGAGAAAGAATAGGGAAGATTTTCAGTTAACTTGTTGATGTTGCACTCAGCAACTTTGCTTTAGACATTCCATTTATCTCTACCTTGGAGGACTTCCTTCCTTCCTTCCTTCCTTCCTTCCTTCCTTCCTTCCCTCTTGTGCCCCCCATTTCCTACTCCTCAATGTCTACTAAAGCTCAACTCTCTAATGCCCCTTAGCACAACCATAATACCATCATTTACTAAAAGATAGTTACAATCTATGATAATCACTACAATAACAAGTAGCTTATTCATTGGATATGTACTGGCTCTGTGTAGGTGTCTCTATAATAATACAGTACATAGCATATCAACTTAATTTCCAATGGGGGAGGGAAATCCAATTCAAAAAGAAGACCTTATTACATAAAAGTGTAGTGGAGCAATAGAAGATAGGATTGGTGCCATGAGTCTTAAATAAGCACATTGACATCATTTAAAACATGAATAACCTGGTAGATATAATTAAATCAAATAACAAAAACTAAAAAAATCCCACCAGGACACCAGTTGTAAAAAGGCGATGCAAATACACCTTACTTAAGCGCTGAAACTATCTTTAAACAATCTTTTTTTTTATGCTGGCCCCTAATGGGAAGTTAGAATATCTCCCTTTTTGTTGTTTTAAACAAGACTGTGGATCAGTTATAACTTTGGGGGGGAAAATTCAGGAAAACCCTGCTGGAATATATTTCAGCAGACTAACAAGGTTGTTAACATGTCTTACATTTAGCGATAACTCAACTGCAGCTCATGAAGCAGATCCTTCTTACTGCCTCAAAAAGTTACAGGGCACCTTCAAACGATAAACTTTTCCATCTCTCAGGCGATCTGAAAACTGCCAGAGCTGTACTATGCTTTAGCCTAGATTGGGAATTTGAACAAACATCCCTGAAGAAACCACTAACAAATAATCCCTGTATCATTGCCAAGACAAGTATACAGATGTGCCTCTAACATCACCAGGAGTTGAGCTTCACCCCCAAGAGTCTTTTAAGTCCTGGCCATGAGTGTTTGATCACCAGAGCTCATCTCATCAAAACTCAGGACTACGGCTTTCTTTAATCCTGGTTCAGCCATTCCTGAAGCAAAGAATCTGATTTATGTTTTTATTGGGAAGGAAAAGGAGGTGTATTGGCTTTCATCAAGTTCCAGTACAGAATTCTTTAGAAACGGATACTTATTCATATTCAAGTTTCTTAAATCCGATGGCCTGTTCACCTCTGGGGTTCTGAGAGAAAAATATATCCAGCTGCTGGAGGCAGGTCTTGCTCTCTGTCAGTGGATTATGGTGTATGCAACAAATTAGGCCCTCTGGCTGAAGGAGGAGGGAAGAGATTAAATAGCCCCATATGGGGTCTGCTTCACTTGTAAACACAAGTAAATGACTCATCTATATTTCTCTCTCTTTTTCTTCCCCATCCCCGATTCCTTTCAACAGATGCTAAGGAGGAGGAACGAAAAACTGTGAACAAAAACCTTCGGCGAAATCCAGTGATGTTAAGTCTTGGATGCCAAAGGATGGGGTCCCATCTGTTTGCCTTGCTCAAGTGCTGTTAAGTCAGTTGATTGTGATTAGGAGCTGCTTTTCAACAGTGTCTAAACTTGACAGTGTGGGGAATGTTGGAAAGAACCCAGAATACAGAGGTCTGAAATATTCGATTTCTTTGTAAAGCTGCACATTGAAGCAGGAAATACTAGAAATGTTATTTCTGTAATGACTATATTATGACAGCCTATCAGCTAAAATTCATTGGATGCAAATGAAGGCTTTGCACTCTCTTGCAGGCATAAGCTTGCACACAAGGACAGGCTGTTGGGGCAATGTTATCCAACCCCTCGCCTAGACAAACTGATGCTCAGTGGAAGACTTTTAGTGGAAGTTAGCCAGCATGACTACAAAAATGTTCCTGACCAGTTTCCTTGGGAGACAGAGAAGATATGAAGGACAGAAGACAGAGACCAGCCTCACCTATCCAATATAACCAACTGCTGAGGGCAAAAGACCTTTAAGAGGGAAGAAGACATATTAAGACCTAGTTGAGTCCATAGAGAGGAGGTGAAGATGGATTCTCTCTTGTAATCTAGATGGATGTCAGATTTGCAGAAAGTTAAATTCACATGGAGATGCAGAAGCAAATGCAGACAGGAATCTGGTTTCAGGTTTATAGACATCTTCCTGGAAAAGCTTGTGCATGAGAGTGAAATGTCTTTCACACATATTGTTCTGAGGGAATTTAATGTTATGCAAGAGCAGATTAGGAGATCAAGGATCTGCAATAAACAGGATTGTAAAAAAAAAAGTCTCAATGTATAGGAAGATATGTTGGAATATTCTTACATGAAAGTCAATGCTACGTTCAAGCAGAAGTCCCAAAGCCCTATCTAATTTATAATTTAATTTATATCTAATTTATGTGGCAGTCTTGCCACTTTATTCTAGGCCAGACTATTCATCCATCTACTCAAGAAGTAGAAGTCAAGAGCAACTCTCTAATGTATCACATCACCTCCAGCCTTTCTCTTATAGTTGAATATGCCAGGGATTACATCTACAACTTTCTGCCTGCAAAACATGTGCTGTTTTTGAGCTATGAGTGCTTCTAAACACATCTCTATTTTCAGAACAGCTATTTTAATCTCTGATCTGATGGAGTTATACTGGGCTATTAAAATGTAAACATTATTTTCCCAATAAAGAAACATTTTAATTATCAAGAATAAAACCAGATTGCCTTCTTTGTATCTAGTTATGTAAATAACATTGGAACAGAACAGAGAGAATTAATTTTAAATTTTATTATTCCTGCAGAGCTAGAAGAGGAATTTCACACCAATGTTCTCTACCTTGTTTAGTGCAGGAATCCAAATTAAAACATCTGGGACGGTGAGTTATCTAGTCTCTGCTTGAACCCCTCAAGCGAATGCTCACTGAAAAGATTAAACTGGAACCAGACTTGTTGAAACTTAAACCTATTATTCTATGCTGTATAGAATGATGGAGAAAAGGCTTGACCTTCTATATCAGGGGTGTCAAACTCATGTCGTCATGGCAGCATCATGTGACATATGGGGACTTTTTTCCCCTTTGCTAAACTGGGCAGGAGCAGCACGTGACACATCAGGCCCACAAGCCGCTAGTTTAACAGCCCTGTGCTATATAATGGCCTTTCAATGTTTTGAAGACTGCTCTTCTCATGTGCAGAAAAAGGGATGGCAGAACCTGGGGCAGAATGAAAAGGGGGATCAGCCTGGAATCCCTACATAGCCACAAGAGAACTAAATTTAACCCACTTGAGTGCCGTTGATGCTTATTTAACCTACACCTGACGATTTGGTCTTTCGCGCACAACAGCTTGTTCAATTCTTTCAACTTCCATCTTAATTTCCAGTTCCTTGATTAGGCTCTTGTCCTTCTCTGAACTTATTTCAAATTCTCAAAAAGTGTGGTGCCTGAAACTGAATACAGTACTCAAGGACATTTCTACATATATGAAAGTCATCATCAAAACCAACCAAATGGCAAGAGTATGAAAGTATGCCTTAAATTCAGTATGGATTTATGCTGGCACATAACTCAAATTTTTGATCTCCCAGGAATTTCTATCACCAAGTTGGTCAGCTAATTGTCTAGAAATTTGAATAAAACTTCATCAATTGTCTTAGGTAACCTAAAATGAAAGATTCATGTGGGAAGTGATATCAGACCTGGTACGTTCTGTGGATTGCTGCCATACAAAATGAATTATTTCCTTTTTGTCCTAGATTGTTTTCATTCTTGCAAAAAGCTTATTTGAAATTTGAACATGGCCCCAGCTGCGATGCATTCAATTTTCCCTTGCCCTTGTTAATTGGAACAATGATAAGTGCCAATTGGGTAAAATATAACTTAGCTTGAAAGTATATGGCATTCTTCCAGTACAAAGGAAAGAATAAGATAGAATTAATTAACAAAATTCAATCAAGAGTTATTGTATGAGGGCAACCATGTTTGTATCTTTTAAGCAGCAATGGGTGAACAGTGTTCACTTATCCCAGTAGGCTAAGTTGCATTTTAATTTCTAAGCAGCTAATTAAAAATCCATATGTACAGTTGAGTAATTTAAAGCATCGATCTATATAACTCTCTAAGTTTTACTTTTGCTCTAGCTAATAGAAAATATATACACGCCTATCACTGATGATTGCAGGCATTGCAGATCTAAGACTGCAGGCATTGCAGATCTAAGACCTATCTAGCATTATGAAACATTTTTCTTGTACAAAATAGACACACCTTTGGAAGAAGTACAAACTGGAATCAGATAACAATACTTTATGTATTGAAAATCATGAAGATCAGCACCTCTCATCATCCCACCCCCTCCTGTATAACTGTCATCCTTATAGACCCTGGCGAGAGATGAGGAAAATTGTTTTCCTGGACTGCAAGCTGGCTCAGTATCCTTACTGATGCAGATTTAATTGGGTTGTGGATAGTCTTCTTCGACAATCCCATTGTAATAACAGCAACTGGAAATAATCCATGTGACCTGTTCAGAATTTTAGCTGCCTATTAGTACTCACTAAAGAGTAAAAATGTTGGCTTGTTGTGAGGTGAAATAATACAAAACTTTTTTGGGTTAAATCTGTGTTTTACTCCCCCCACCTTCCAAAAAACTCCAAAAGTCAAATATGTTCATTTGGGTAGAAATAAAAGTAGGATTAGGAAGTCTTGAAACCTAAATCCACATGAGCAATTCCTGGCAGATTTGTATGATGAATTGACCATAGATGGAAGCTAATCAAGGAAGATGATCGACCTAGAACTAAGGAGAAATTTCCTGGCAATTAGAATTAATCAGTGGAACGACTTGCCTCCAGAAATTGTGAATGCTCCAACACCGGAGGTTTTAAAGAAGAAATTGGACAACCATTTGTCTGAAATGGTCTTCTGTTTGAGCAGAAATGGTCTTCTGCTTGGACTAGAAGACCTCCAATGTCCCTTTTAACTCTTATTATGTTCTGACCAATTTGTCTGCTTCCATAAAGCTTTATCTTACAATGACCAGTTGCAAAGGAAGACAAAGCATCTGTGTTAGCATAAAACCAGCTATCACTTTTAGCATGATTGATTTAACTGGCCAACATGTGTTTATTAAAAGTATAGTGGACTATGTCATCAAAAGCCACTATGAATTACGCCATACAACTTAACCTTTAAAAAAACATGATTCTATTAAATTTTGAAAACATAAACACAAAAGCAAAAAAGGAAAACAGAAAAAAAGTAAAGCATTGAACAAGAAGCAAAAGGGCAAAAAAAAAAAAGGAAAAGAAAAAGAAAACAGGAAAAAGTAAAGAAAAAATGCCATCCGATTTTCTTTGCTAGACATAGGTAAAAAACACAGCCAACTTTTATTCTAAAATCAACACTAGTCCATATTACTTCTATAATCTCATATAATTCGAATCATCAAATCCCAAAATCAAAATTGCATTTTTCTTAGTTTCTTGCAAAAAGTCCATACTTTGTTAGCAACTCATCATTGTCTCTTAAATTATAACCACAATTTTCATTCCATATTTCATCTATGCTCTATAAACTCATCTCTAAATCTTCCAATCTCCTTATTAATAAGCCAAGATCCACTTAGTCTATTTTCTCATTCCCCTCTTAACAATTAAACATTACAAAAAAGAAAGTAAACAATTAAACATCGTCAAAAATTAAAAAGCCCTCCTCAATTACTGGTCACATGATTGTAGCTGATTGTGGCAGCAATGAAGCAGCATTAAGATGGTGCTGAAATGGCCACACCCTCACAAATTGCATTCCCATTGGATTAATGGGTCCTGGCATTCTGTAAATTCATTCATTTAAAGTACATTGGTTCAAAAATTGTTTCTCTATACTGCATCATTTCACACAATTTAAGGTTTACAAAACAACAGATACAAGAGTTTTAATAGTATAGCATGTTCTAGAGACTTGCTGTAATCCACGAGGGCGTTTCTTAGAACTTCTAGATATTGGCCTTCAAAAATCATTAATATCTACTCCATAGTAAAATGAACATTTCAACCAAGGCAAATTTAAATTGACAAATGTGGGATAATTTTAAGCACTCGGTGTATGACAGCAGTGCAGCCAGGAACAATCAAGAGTCAACTTTCTGATAGGAAATGTTGATGTTGTGATGGACTGGCTGAAACAGGCATTTGTATAAGATTGGAAATGGGTACTCCATCATCAAGTAATTTATCAGCTCATTTTTCCTTTGGACAGCTGTTAATATTTATTGCACTAGAGAACTCATCATGTTGAGGATACAATGTGCAAAAGTCACAGGATATATTGTCATTGTGTAACTGTGTGAAATGAAAGATATTGTATGATAGTTTGCACACTCCGTTCAGTCTCTTTCTTGGAATTGGAAGGTACATTCATTTCTTCCAACTGTTTGGCCACAATGTCATTCTCCAGCTTTGCTGTCCTACCTCGGTTAGTATCTTGACTGATTCTTCTTTTGCTTGCCATTTTTCAGTGAGTATTCCTGTAGCCTTCCAACTTAGCAATTACCAGAGTGCTGATCTAATTTCATCTTCTAGTAGTACAGGTTTTTGTTAAAGTAGGGAATATCTTCTACAATATCTTGAATATTGACCTCTCTACTGTACAGCTTGTCAGTATACTCCATATTGAGAAAACATGAATTGTATTTCATTCCTTTCATGAAGAATCCATTGACCCCCTAAAATTGTCTGGGATATTTATTTCTGTATAGCTAAAAGGTCATTGTGTGGGCATCTGCTCACAGGTTTATTGGATATCAGAGAAGAACTCCTCTGCAGATACTGTGCATATGACAGGCAGTTTGCTGGATGCTATTTATCTGAAGTTTAACTCACCCGAGGGATGGAATTATTTTTCAATTTTGTCACAAATGAATGCATCAGCATGTCTGGTAAGAGCCCCAGGATTTTTTTTAAAAATCATGAATTCAAGTTTTCCAGATGTTTGTTTCTAATCTTTCTGTAATGCCAAGTAAGCCTTTTTGTTAATTAGACGATTCAAGGCAGGGATGTATAACCTGTTTGGTCTCTAGAGCCCTCTTC
>JANHFJ010003523.1:91844-101879 GCA_032468195.1 Cerberus rynchops
GGGAAGGTTTATGGTTAATTGATGAACCACTTTCAAGTATGTCTTCCCCATGCCAATGACTCTGGGTGGCTCACAACAATCAAAGAAGGAAATTACAATAAAGCTGATAAGATGACAAGAACAATAGTCTAAAATGAATGAAGCAAGGAGTGTCACTTTCCCTTACCAAAGGTCTGGATTAAGACCCAGGTCTTCATGGCTTCTTTAAACAACCACAATATTGGGCTGTCTGGATCTCAGGTGGAATCTTATCTAGAGGAAGGTACTGCTAAAGAGAAGGCATACTTCTGGGCTCTTGATAATAATGTTATTTAGTCAAAGGAATCTGGAGCATGCCAACATTGCAAGAATGAATTGTCTGGGCAGATACAAAGGAAGATAGAGTCTTCCTCAAATAGCTGGGCCCTATGCCATGTAGGGCTTTGTAGATAATGACCAGACCTTGAATCACATCTCAAAGCAAACTGTGCAGCTCATGAAACAGAGATATTACATGGGCATACCAAAGCATGCCTATCAGTGCTCATAACTCTTCATTCTGCACCACTTGAAGCTTCCAGGTGGTCTTCAAAGATAACCTAAGTAAAGTATGTTGCAGTAGTTGAGCTAAGGTAACTAGGGCATAGTGACAGTCTGAAAAGCATCCAGATCCAGGAAAAAGTACAACTGATGCATCAGATGAAGTTGTGCAGAGGCCTCCCTGGCCACAACCCTCACTAACTCCTCAAGTAGAAGCTGCAAGTCCAGAAAGATGGTGTTAAAGACAAAAGAAAACAGAATTTTTACATTTGGATGGTATTTGTTGATACAATTTCAAGGTTTTTTTATAAACTGAGCACATTCTTTCACTTTAAACAAGAGATTCCTTAAATCTTTCTTACCCTCAAATTGCATATCTGAAGTTGTTGATGTTTCTCTAAGAAATTTTAATTCTAATTTGTTTCTTCTAGTCCAGACTTTCTCATATACAGTCTGTATATAATTGAAATAAATAAGATGACAATGTACAATATTTCAATACTTCTTTCCTAATTTTGAATTATTTAGTTTTCCCTATGATCTGTTATAACTTTTACTACCTGTTTATCCTACATGTTTTGAATAGGCAGATAACATAGTTTGATACTTCTATATTTACTTTATTTACTGTGTTTTATATGCCATTTCACTATGAAATTCTGAATAGTTACAGTAATCAAATAAATACGGTTAAAACAATAATAAAAGAGCAACCCCCAACTATTACATCCTGCCAGTGTGCCTGCATTTCAATGACAGTATGATTTCCTATCTTATTCTCCTGTGCCATATTTTACAATTTTACAAAGAGTGATAAAGGAGGAGTTGATCCAGATATCTTTCAAGACAGGCTCCTCCAGAAGGTGAAGGTCTTAACTAAGAAGGCTCTGTGGTGGAGTCTCTGTTGATGATATTCCTTTTGTGGAGATCAAGCTTTCTTTCTTGAATTCAGACGTTAATCTGATTCAATCTGGAGTAGGATGTCTTACTGAAAACAAGACCCTAAATATATAAGAATGTCATGGTGAAAACTAGCAACTTAAGCTGCACCTGGAAATTAATTAACTACTATGTTGCTCCTATAGAAGTAATTCTATATGAATAAACATGAATGTGCCCATAATTACCTAAACCACTGTGTACTAAACTAGCTGCAGCTTTTGAATGTTCCTAAATAGTTGCAATGATCTACAGTATATAGAAGGTGGTATGGGTGTGAGTGATTATGAGCAAACCCAAAATAACTGATGCAATTGTACAAAGTTTCTCCTGGCCATAACATCTCCTTACCCTTCACCAGGAGCTGTTAATTCAAGAGAACCTACATATTTTGAGCTCTGACTAAAGTAGAATAGCCTTATCCAGAGTTAAAGATAACATATACCTAAAATGTGTTGTTTTAAATCCTTAGTCACTCCATCTTAATGAGATTGGATCTGAGCCTATCCCCCCAAATCCAAATTCCAGGAAATGGGTCAGGATCACATTTCTTGTTTAGTCAAGATTTTGATTGTCTACACATTGATGCTGCCTAATTTTGCGTTATCAGATGATCTTTCCCAGTGACTTTATGTAGATATTCAACATTAAATATTGAGATCTATCCATAGTTCATTGTAGACTATATTGATAAAATCTTTAGTACAATCAATAAAGCAAAAATAGCTGTCTTTATGGAACTTCCTTAGCTTTTCCATTATATATTTTGAGTTTAGTCCTTTTATCTCAGCTGCCCCTGTACTTCTGAATTCAGACTGTACATTTGACAGATGTATTTCCATGTTTCGTTGAAGTCTACATTTCAAAATTATTTCCTTTAAATAAAAAACACTTATTCACAAAATGAGGGATAGGATTACAGTCTATTTTTAGCTGTATTTTGTCCATAGTTTCTTTTGGAATCCAGCTTCTGAATTAGAAATACATTATAATTGTTATTCTATTAATTGTAATACCATTTCTTTAGTGTATGGTCCCAAGAATTGCTGGGTCTAAGATTAAGCCAACTCAAAGGGAAAGGATTATACTTGAAAAAGTACCAACTAATTGTAGAGGGCATGTTTATAGAACTAGACTTGAAGTAGGCAACCTTAAAGCTGGTGGGTACTGTACTTTTGGAATTTTGAAACCATGTCATGAGTACGCTTATAAACTTATATCTCCAGGCTGTCATGGAAGTATGTCTTGCCTTTACACTAAAAGGTTGCCACCGTGGAAGTGATCAATCATAAGACATCTATTTTGTAGAGAGTTACTCATTACCCCCTCTATTTCTTTCTCCCAATACTCTTCATACACCCATTTTATTTGGGGTTTTTTTTCTGATCAAACAGGCAAATATCCAATCAAAGTACGCAGTTGTAAATGCTTACTGTTCAGCTTTCTTCTCAGATAACATATACATTTGATTTTCTTATAATAAGTAAATAATGTTCTTTTGTCTTACACCAGTGCTTCTATACTTAAAATAGCAGACTACGTTGTCTGCAGAAACATGTTTGTGGTCATAAAACATTCCAGGTACATTTAAAAGAGCACAATTTAAGTGATCTTCGTGTTTCACTTAGAAAATGACATTGTTTGGGATTGGGGGTGGGACAGACATTGATATATCCAAGCCTCTAATCATGTTATAGATTATTTGCCATGAGGTAGACCCAGGGCCAGAACCTTGACGTGGTTCATCACAGCTTAAAATCTAAGACATTTTTAGCTTTAAATGAAACATCTTGTTTGGAAGGCTACTTATTGTTCTGTATCCATTAGAGAATACCTTCTAAGGTAATTTAAAAGACAGAGAGGAAAAGTCACTTGGAGATATAAAGTGCTTGACTAGAGGAGAGTCACATGTTGGCAGTTACTTAGGCATTGCTGTTCAGGGGCCTCTTCTATTAAATCATAAAGTGACAAACCATTTGTTCTGGTATGACAGCTATTGCCTAGCCTCCTAAGCTAATAAGCCTTTGGTAGTGAGCAAAACTGAGCCATAAATTAAAATTTCAGATAGTTTCATAGCTAGTGGTTTGGGGCTGTCTTTTATTCATTATTGAGTAACCTTTTACTGCCTGCAACTGTGCATGTTAAAAGTTAGATTTTGAAAATAACCCAGCAATTGATTTCATCTCTGATCAGGAATATTGTAGTCCTCTCTCTCTCTCTCTCTCTCTCTCTCTCTCTCTCTCTCTCTCTCTCTCTCACACACACACACACACACACACACACACACACACACACACACACCTCTTTTTTCTTCACACACAAATCCATTCCTTCTCTGCTTAAGAAAGTAAGAGAGCATACTAATGCCTGTTTACATATGTGGGAGTAAATACCATTGAATTCAGTGGCATTTCATATTGAGGAGACATGCAGTGTAAATCATTATTTTATGTGACTTTATGCGGGCAGCAGATAGATTACACTAGAATCCTCCATCAGTCAGAAAAAGGATTGTGGTGTCATCAGTTTTTCAAATGAAATTACATATGCAATTATGCAATATAGCAGCTATTGCTTCATGTTGCTTTCTCAAGAACACCTGCAGATCTATTGAAAAGAGTCAGTCCTATAGTTATATGATGAAGAACACTTGTAATTACACTTGGTTAATAATATAATTGTGCAAGGAGATTTAACTTAATGTATATAATCTTTTTTATTTGTAATTTTTATAGTTGAAAACTAGTTATAATCCTATTTATTTTAATAAACAGGAACTCCAAGGCTTAAATATAATATTCAGAATATTCATAATATCCAAAACAATTTATTTTTATTTCTGAGAATATATTTCATAAAATAATTTTTGTATTTCAATTCCTTAAAGAATATAGAAAATAATCATTTTTCATCGGGGGCACCATATATGTAGATTGCCTTCTCTATAATGATTTAACTGATATTCACTGTTACTTGTAACTACAAAGCAAATATGTTTGCAAAACCAGTGTAGTGAATATAATCTTTACATTGTTTATTTGATATTGATTTTACTTTCTTATGATATGTTTCATTGATTTTGACCCCACATTTTTAATTTTACTTTGTAATATTTTATAGTTTTTAATTTTATTTTGTAATATTTTATAGTTTTTAATTTTATTTTGTAATATTTTATAATTGTTCTATTTTAATTATTTATTCTATAAAGATTTTATAAAATTCATGTACTGATTCTCTGCAAAGAAAGCTTTGGTTTATTTTAAAGTAAAAGTAGTAAATAACACTCTTAGTAACTTTAAGCTATGAACAAAGCCCTCCCTACAAGCATAAATGCATATAGCGTAATTCAGATTTAAAAAGACTGGAAAATTAAAGAATAATATGTGAGATAGAAGTAACATGCTGAATAACAAGATATGTAGAGAAACAAAATTGAATAACATTATCCAGTTCAAAGGATTTTAGAATAGGAATAGGCTATGGGGTGACCTGGGACAACTTCCTTTGTACAATCTATTTTTCTGTGATTATTTACATTAAAAAAGATTAAATTAGAGTATAGCATTATGTATCATGTGTCATGTCACTCTTTATTTACAAAATGCATCTTTCCTTCACGTAAAGTAAATAGGAAATAAAAATGATGCCCAATGATCTATTTGGGACTTGATCTCCCCTATTCAAAAGAAGAACTATTCTGAATCTTAGGAGTAAATGTTTTGAAAGTGGCTGCATGCAATTTGCAATCCATTTTATGAGTAGGCATGGTCTCATGACAACCGAATTAATAACAAATAATAACAAACATTCCTCCTGAGTAGAAAGATGAATTCACTTGTTGAGTGTAAATTGTCCTCTTATTCTTAGATCCTCCATGATGATGCTATTATCTGGATCTATTCTTGGAGAAAATTTATGAACTCCTTGTACCTATTATGTAATGTACCCTCTATTTGCATTTTTCTTAGGGGAGAAAGAATCTGTATGCAGCTTGGGGATATGAAATGTAATTATTTAAAAAAAGAATAGAGTTTATACCTTACGAAACACCTACATATACACATACATGCATAAATCACAGAAAGGGCATATCTGCCAGTGTACTTCCAGGCTAAGTTAGGAACAAAGGAAAATCATATAAAGTTCTGTATTAGTGACAGTCTCCCTTTGCAATGTATAGCAACAGGATGCATCTCTGCATAAGAAACTGTGTACACCAATTTGCACAAAGGTTATTAACTTGGATTTGGGGAAAGGCTTGGAAAATAGCATTTGCAGAGGGGCAATGTCAAATATAATTAAAAACTGGTTCATTTTCACTTTTATTGTTATCAGATAAAAGTCACTGAGATGACCCTTGTGTATGATACGTTCATAATGCAATAATATTAAATGTGTAAAGATTCGTTCCTTGTTTGATGCTATTGTCAGGAACTAAAGATTGATTGCCTTGTATTTTTTATTAAATTTATCTTAGGTTGTACAAAGATGCTGAAATAATCATCCCTTGTTGTATATTTATCTTATATAAGACAATACTACTGTCTGCTTTCTGTAGAAATAGCTATTAAAGTGAAGTCTTTTCTGAAATCATCACTAACAGGTTACTGGTCTTCCTGAAGTAATAAAATACTAGAGGTATTGGCTGCAGTTGTTTTTAGAAAAACATGGGCAATGGATTACAATAACAATGTGCTTGAGACATAGTCGGTGGGGAAATGCATTGTTTGATTTTATTTTTATTGGGCATAAAGCAAATACGTGTTCGTTTATAGAGTACAACAAAATATTAATTATGTGGAAAATCTGAGTAATATTATAATTCAGCAAACAATAAGTAGTATGGAAATACTCCCTCTCATAAAACAAAGCACTAAGTTTAAATCATACAAAAACCAGCAGAACTCAATAAAGATCTTCGCTGGTGCCACAATATTTAGAGCCAAGATGCCAATGGGCATCTGCATAAAAAAATTTCTTTTAACTTGAGTACTACCACTAGGAAGATCAGTTTCATTGCCACTCCAACCCATTTTTGCTGAATAGATATAGAATAAGACACATATTAAGTACATACACTTAAAATGGAAACCAGTCTTTCAGTTAATATATTCACAGGCTAAGATTTAAAAAATTAAAATCAGCACTTTAAATTGTACCTGGAAGTAGTCTAGAATTGATACAGCTAATACAAACTGACAAACTAAGATGGAATGACCTAGTTTTAAATAATAGTAATGATTTCTTGAATAAAGTAGTTTTGAAATGTAATAGCCTAAACAGAAGATTACCAGTTTAACCAAATAAGATCATTGTATGCTAGTCCATTGTATACTTCCATTATATTTGAAAGAATTACTTTTCATTTGTTCTTTTCATAATAGTTTATGCATATACTTTTTGCATTGTGATAAAGTAGCACAGCAACTAAAGACAGAGCATATAGAAAACTAATTTGATAAAATTGTGCTTGCTCTCAACTGTATAAGATGCTCTTGAGTTTTTGCTTGATTAGTGGGCTTTAGACCTGGATGATCTCCATAGATAAGTACTCCTCAACTTACAACCATTTGTTTAGTGACCATTTGAAAATGCCCACTATTAATTGTTATATGTGTGTAAATGAAATAGGATCTCAATAGCATTCTGTATCCTTTAAAATGTTTTAAGTGAAAATCAGTACTTTAAATACAACACCAATTGCCAACAGTGATGTGCTTAAACACTAGCTTAATATCTGTAGATAACCAGGAATTCAAAGCAGTCAGGTAAGTGAGTTAGCAGAAAAAGAATGTAATATTTATTCCTTGTTTTGTTGCTTACCAAATGGGTATTGAAGCAAGTAGCTATGTTCCTCTCACTCTGCATAGAAATGTGGTTCTGTTTGTCCTCTACAAACCCCCAAGTGGGTAGTAAATTTGATAGACTTAATTATAAGATTCTACTAAAGATGCATTGTACACAGATTCTATTCTTGCTAAAGTCTATAAGCAAGTTACATGTACTGTAAGGTAGGGTGACCATATTTTCATTTAAAAAAAAGAGGACGCTTATGAATTATGCGGCGGGGGGGCGCAGCTCCGCAGCGGCTCTTCTCCCGCCGCCCAGGTAATGTTGATGGGGAAAACGAGCATGCGCTCCATCGCGGAATTTCTAAGCGTGATGGAGCGCATGCTCATCTTGCCGGAGCCGCTTTTCCCCATTTGCCCGGACATGACATGTCCACTTTTTACGTCCAGTCTGGGGCATCCGGGTAAGTTTTATAAATTTATAAAACCCGCCTGGACGCCCCGGACTGGACGGAAAAAGAAGACATGTCCGGGCAAAAGAGGACATTTGGTCACCCTACCATTGTAACTTGGAACAGTTGCTAAATTAATGGTTGTAAATTGAGGGTTATCTGTATTGTATATTTTATTGATCAATGCTGAGAATTGGTATAAAGAAAATCGTAAAGTCAGGGATAAAGAAGTTAAGTTTGAATCCTAACTTAACCATGGTGCAACCATGGATCTGTCACTGTTTCCCAGGATTGTCATGAAGATGACAAGGGCCTTATGTGTATTACCCAATGTAGAAGTAAGGAACTGCCATGTAACAAACTCTTTATTGAAACTTGAAAATGTGAACCACCAAAATCTAGTGAAGAAGCCACTGGTTTTTTGACACAAGGATTTTATTTTGTATATATTTTAAATAAAAACCAAAATAGTGCACCATGATGTTAGAAAAAAATCACAGAATTTCAAGCATACCAAATGGAAGGGGCCTTGTCCTCCATCCCCCCTCCCCTTCTGCTTAAGGCTGAAAATATGTGTTAAAAATCCTTTCCTCCTATTCTGCAGAAAAAGTAAAATAAAAATGTTATAAATGTTGATTCTAAAAATCTTTCCATGTAGCCATAATCCAATACAGATTTCTCCAGAAAAGCAGCATAGCTGGCACTCTGCGGGGAATTGAATTGGCTTCTACACCTTTTTCCTTGCACAGCCTCGTTTTCACTATCTCCTGGGGAGGAAAACAATCATCAGTTCATGCACTGGTTCATGACCTCCAGGATTTTCAAGACATTATTAAATTTTTGCAGATGAATTGCATCTATCACAGGGAACTTCTGGTGGAGTGTTTGACCCAAATATAGCATTCTAACTAAAAAACACAAAGGGCTCTTTTTCCCCCGAAATTCTGGCTCATTTCCACTTCGCTCCCAGGTCAATAAACATGGTGAATATATAAACACAAGAGTTGCTGGACTGAGTTTCCACAACAACAAGATAAAGGGGGAAGTAGCAGTAAAAAAAAAAAAAAAAAGCAGTTCCTGCTCCCATATTTCAGAGAAAAAAGTTTATGCAACCTCAATACATCAGTGCTGTTGTTGTTGCCTTACAAATTAGCTCCACAATATAAAGTAGGCGTAGCTCAAACAAGTAATACTCCTTAGGTTACATTACGCTGGCTTCTAGAGTTGCACAGGCAGTACAATAAATCCTGTGTCAAGTCACCAAATTCTCCACATTCCAGGACTTCCCAGTCTGTGTCAAATCTCTCTCTCTCTCTCTCTCTCTCTTTCTCTCTCTCTCTCTCTCTCTCTCTCTCTCCCCACCTCCCCAGTGTTTCTCAACCTTGGCAGCTTGAAGATGCATGGATTTCAACTACCAGAATTCCCCAAACAACATTTTGAGAGTTGAAGACCACACATCTTCAAGATTCTGAACTTGAGAAACACTGATCAAGAGATATTTAAGCAACATGCCCAAAAAACAAACAGTAGGAATTGCTCTATGACACCAATAATAGGTTCTCCCACTATTTTTGTTTGTTTGTTTGTTTCTGCCTCTTCCTTCAGCATGTGGACAGAATGCAGTTTGGAATCAAACTAAGGGGGCATAGTCATTTTTATGTTGCTCAACCATCACAGTAGGCTCCTCACAAACTTTTTATCTTGGCCAGGCTAGTAAGAACCTATTGTTAAGAAAAAGCTTGAGTCATAATCTCTAGTCATAACTTCAACTCAGTAATGAATCTCATGCATGATCTCAGCAGGGGTTAGAACATCACATCATACTAAGTCATAATGTAGTTTATATTTTGATTGTGTGTAACATATGAATCCATCGTTGTGCTTTATAAATCATAGATTGAGGAGCAGAATGAACTGGAGGCCTTGTGCTCAGTTGGGTTTTCAGTCAGCTCACCAAGGACAACGGTGTTTGCGCAGAGACTCTAAGAACTGGGCGTCTACTATGTGTACCCCCCATTGGGCCCAGTTGGGTTCTTTTTTAATAAGTTTGTACCGGGGTTAGGGAGGGAGTGGAATGGATGGGGGTTGGGGGACCCCCCTATTGAGGTGAAGGCTAGGCCGAGGGTTGGGCACGTCGGGGAGGTCTGGGATTCCGGGGGTGGGGTGCGATTTATCAGCACGGTCGACAGGAGGGGCAACTATGGCGGGTACAGGGGGCCACATCGGGTTCAGGGAGCACGCCCCCGTTGGTTGCGTACGGTGGTATGCTCCGACCCCCAAAGTACTTCCCGTTCCCCAGGTGGTGTGTGTTCTCGGTCCCGGGGCCTTCGACT
>JANHFJ010003527.1:42425-54815 GCA_032468195.1 Cerberus rynchops
AGAGTTGCCGAGGCCACTTGGAAGCTTCTTGTGGAGAAGGGTGCTCTGCAAGGAGTATAAATCCTTCCATTTCCCACCATCCAGTCAGAGCTGAAGAAGCTTCTTGAATGAGAAGCGAAACCTCTTCAAAGAAAAAACAGAAAGTCCAGTTGCCTCTTGAAAAAAAAAACCCTTTGGGACAGCCATGACCTGGATGACTGAGAATCTCCATAGGCACTCAATCCAAAGGTAGAATCAGACCTTTTGTCATTCCACAATCTGTTACCTTTGATAAGAAGAAATATTACTAAATGCAAGGAATCTTGCTGCTGGAATATTTGAGATTTAGCCCCATAAAAAAACCTTTTCTTTTCTTTTCGAATGCCTTTTTGCACTTTTAGAAATTTCAGTTGCGAAAAAAAGAGCAACCCAACAACTACAAAGAAACAAGCCCATCCATATGCAAGGAAGCATTTTGGCTGCACATTCCTGCAAACAGAGTTAATCGTAAGCGAAGCAAAAGAAAGAAAGGGAAGAAAAACAACCACCACCAAATTTTAAGGAATGGAAAAAGGTGTCTCCGATGGGACACACCATTTTCACTGGTCAACAAAGTTTTTTTTGCAGTTAGAATTTCTCTCCAGGTGAAAGAGAACAGCTCCCATTCAACTCAGGAATGAACTGCACCTTAATGCAGTATCACAGAGTATTTTTTAAAAAACGATCCACGGAGAACCATTAATCTACGGCCTCTGTGCTATTGAGCAGACAAATCGCAACCCCTAAGGAGGTTAAAAACAAACAAACAAACAAACAAACAAACAAACAAACAAACAAACAGGCACAAATCCTGTTCTGTCCTGGCTGTTCCTGTTGATATTCACAATGAATGTGTTCCTCAGGACTGCAAGGCGAAACAAATCCTTACCAAAGATTCTGGCTACGAATCCGAGGGGAAATTGCGAGGCAAATAAAGTGAGAAACCAGGGTGCGGCATACAGACTTGGGCTGATTTCGTTTTCTTCAAGATGGTGGTAAAGATCCCGGTGATAATCATGAAGCAGCCTTGACAGCTGGTACATCTGGATCTATATAAACATATAGGAAAAGAGGAGGTTAGGAGGTCCGAACCTGCCTAAGAGCTCCAGGCATGCCCAAGCAACGGCAAACCATGTTCCTTCCAATATCTGAGGTGCTGCCACAAAGAAGAGGGAGTCAACCCATTCTCCAAAGTACCAGAAGGCAGGACAAGAAGCAACGGATGGAAACTAATCAAGGAGAGAAGCAACTGAGAACTAAAGGAGGAATTTCCTGACAGTGAGAACAATTAATCAGTGGAACAACTTGCCTCCAGATGTTATAAATGCTCCAACACTGGAAGTGTTCAAGAACAGATTGGATAACCTGTCAGAGTGCACACAGCAGTATTACTTGAGACAACCCAGGAGCAATAACATCAAGCAGAGCTTTGTAACAAGAAATAGTGGTTTATCTCTACAAAAGAACATACATACACATACTAGACAAACGATCAATCAGCAAGCAGGGAAGGACACAAAGAGAGAAAAACACCCATCCATGGCCTCTCTTATAATACAGACTCTTAAAGTGATAACAGTCAAATAACCCTGCTGACTCATTCTCATCATTGTATCATCATTACAGCATTTCTGCAGGTGGCCAGCTATTAAATCATTACTCTGACATCACCATTTGTGTGAAATGGTATAGGGTTTCCTGCTTAAGCAGGGGGGTGGACTAGAAGACCTTCAAGGTCCCTTCCAACTGTGCTATTCTATTCTATTCTATTCTATTCTATTCTATTCTATTCTGTTCTGTTCTGTTCTGTTCTAATTCTGTTCTCTTTCTATTCTATTCTGTTCTATTCCTATTCTAGTTCTGTTTTATTCCTGTCTTTGTCCTGTCCTGTCCTTGTCCTGTTCTATTTTCTATTCTATTCAAATATAGCTCTGGCCAGTGTGATCTACTCAAAATGTAGGTCTGGTTCTCATTTCTTCTCCAGTGAAACCAAGTGACTGAAGAAAATAGCATTTATTCACTTAAAGCGACCATAAAGATAAAACCAGAGAGTTTTCTTTTAGGCTAAATGGATAAAGAACTTGGGGGCGGGATTGGAACTTCGATGTTATAGTATGCTGATGACAGCAAGAATACTTTATGTGCAAAAAAAAAATGGAAGGACACTTTGATTCCCACAATGGACAAATGGTTGCAAAAGTTGATGGAAGTTAGCAGACATGGCTAAATTGGCTGCTTTGGTTAAGGGAAAAAAATGCAATTAATTTTGTTTCTATTTGGAAACCACTTCTGGATCCTGTGCTTGAGGTGGAAAAAAAATGAAATTTTGATTTTGGGTTTTGTTGATTAGATAGATTTGTTATTAGTATATATTACTATGTAAACGTAAACAGTCATGGTGGTATGTTATTGCCTTATTCTACTGCACCGAAAGGAGTCAGAAATCAATACCTTTTCTTTTCCCCTTTCCTTCCCTGTTTTTCCATTAGTTTCACTTTTTCTTTTTGTAGTTTTGTATTTTATATTTTGATAAATAAAAAAACTACGTGGGGCAGGAGGAGAAAACAGCCATCTAATATCTCCCAGTGAAAGCGTAATTGCATCTGCTTGTCTGCTGAGCTTAGTCAATGAATTACTTAAAACTCATGGTAACATATGTCCTCTTATCCAGAAAACATTGGCCAAAATGTTCACACAGGTAACTTTTCTTTGTTGGGAGGTAAACTCTCAGTCCTTTGGGAACCTTCTCTTCCCAAAGGATAGAGGAAACCACCATTAGAAATAACTGCCTTCTTCTCCAAAACAGGATGCTGAAGAGCCAAGGCAAGCAACATTGCAGACACCATCCAAAAAGCTACCTGATAAGTTCCTTTCCAAAACGGAAGTGGTGCCAGCAGTAGAATGGACCATTTGGAGTCCAGAAAAAGCAGGTACAAGACCTCATTCTTTGCAGACCAGGAATGGAAACCCAAGAGAATAACAGAGTTGGAAGATACCTTGGAGGTCTTCTAATCCAACCCCTGCTGAAGCAGGAACTCTATACTATTTCAGACAAATGGTTGTCCAATCTCTTCTTTAAAACCTCCAGTTTTGGGGCACCCACAATTTCTGCAAGCAAGCCATTCCACTGATTGTTCTCACTGTCAAGAAATTTCTCCTTAGTTCTAGGTTGCTTCTCTCCTTGATTAGCTTCCACACTTGTACTTTGGACAATAGATTGACCTCCCCTCTTCTTTGTAGCAGCCACTCAAATATTGGAAGGCTGCTATCATATCACCCTCTAATCCTTCTTTTCATTAGACTAGACACATCTAGTTCCTGCAACTGTTCTTCATATGTATTAGTTTTTAGTCCCCAGGAGAAGATGCTGAACTCTCTGATGCTCGGATTTATCTATGTACAGCTGTAAAGTTTATTTGACCTTCATTAACGGGTCACACTTCTTTTGGGGGAAAACAGACTAGCAAGGGCAAGGAAATTTAGGGGGAAATTAAGGTGAATACAACTACTGCAGTGCTTCCAAAGTGTGGTGTGTTTTTAAAGAAACCAGCTGTGGTACAGATAAAGCCAGCCAGGACCTATTATGGCAAAGCAGCCAGAACTCCTGGTTGTGTCATAAAAAGCAGTGCAGTGGCTCATCCTGAACATTGTAGGTGCCACACAAGAAGAGCAACAGAGAACCAACTGGCATTACATCTTTCTTGAGCCTCTGCCTAGTCTTCCCCTATCTGCTAAGTAGTCAACTCTGTTGGAAGAAATATCCATCTGGGTTCCGTTCCAATGGAGGCTATCTGGAAAGATGGTTCTGATTGATGAACAGGTCCACATGGTTTTTGCTCCTGGGCAAAAAAGGCACACAGGTGAGAGAGAGGGATAGATTTATACCCTCTTTGGACTTTGAACTGGAGTTTCCTGTTCCTGTGGCAAGGGCATGTATTCTGATTGGTTGTAAGCTCCCATGTGGCCATGGGTCATGATTCAAACTTGGTTGAAGATTTTGGGCTTTGTTTGTGCCATGTGGTGAATTAGGTAATCCCATCATATCCTGAGGGCGAAGGTCTTTTTGTTGTAAATAAACTGGTCCAGTCTTTTGTCTTGCAGATAGGTTGGCAGCAAAATAGCTGCTGGAGTTATTAACAAAGGTGGGCGCTGCTTTCCAAGAGCATGTTTCTCCTTTAGGGAAATATATTCTGCCCCTTTTAATATTTCCTAGAATATTTCATTCTCCTACGAGAGGGGTGGGTGCTAATTTCCTACAGCTCCCATCCATCCAGCTAGCACTGCAGTCCTTCTTCTACAGCAGGAATTACAGTGGTTTCTACAGGGAAATAGTAGAAAGGGGACATCCATTTTCACTCTCCCCACCCTTCCTTTTTTGCCTTACCTGCAACGACATCATGTCGGGCCTGTACTGTTTCCGGAACCCGAGATCATACATGAGGAATTTCAGCATTTCGAAGGCTTGCTCTTCACTCATGTGGAGGAGGAGCACGCCAGCCACGAAACTGATGCCTTGACAATAGCCCACCTCCTTGTCCAGCAAGGAGTAGGCTTTCAACAAGTTGAAGAGTGAGAGCTGTCCTGCGCCCAGTTGAGCCGAAAAGTAGGGATGGGTGGGGAAAGTCCTTCCTGGGACAAAACAAGAAGGGGTGAGGGTCAGAAGCGAAATCAGGGCTCACGGAAAGCTCAGGCCACTTCCTAGAAGAAGTACTCCAGGGAAGGACCATAAATGGAATTCCAACTGGAAACAAAGAAAGCATTAGCCTGAGATCTCTTTGCACGATGATCGACATCACCAATCAGTTCTACAACATCACCACTACGGGGATGTCCTGGGACCCTCCCACCCCAAACCTGGAGCATCCATCAGCTGAGTAGTGTCCTCACCCAGGTCCACCAGGATGGCATGCTGCTGTGCTGTCAGCTGTTTCAGGAGGTCCTTATAGGAGATGTCGGGAGGCTGTTGCTTATTTGGGAGCCGGTGTCTGACACGGTGCTGCACAGCCAGAAATTGCCAAATTTCTCCCCGGCGGCTTTTGGGGACACCTGAACAAAACCGTGAAGAATGGAGAGGTAGTGAGAGACACATTATTTCTTTTTTTCCTAGAATCACACGCACACATATACACAAAAATAACCTTGAGTGTGTGCAACAGCTGAAAATATCTGGCAGGGGGCGAGGCTACTTCTGAACTTAAGAAAATAAGTGTTATCTCTGATTGGCCTTGAGCGCTAAGCAGGGCTGGACTTTATTAGGATGGTGGGTAGAAGGCAGAAGGAATCTTCCAGGTTATGTATCTAGTTGCACCACTGGAGAAATGCAAAGTATCTCAGAAGAAGGAACAAGTTTTTTTTTCCTGTTGGCAAACACATACCCACAAACACACAAACCAACCCAAGCTAGACTTGATACAATAGACTCACAGTGCCAGTACAATGTGCAATGTGTACATATCGGTGGAATAATGTGTGTGTGTGTGTGTGTGTGTGTGTGTGTGTGTGTGTGTGTGTGTGTGTCTGTGTGTGTGTCTCTCTCTCTCTCTCTGTGTAAATGTATGCCTAGCCCTGGTATTTCCTGGGGTTAGGGATTTGTTTATAAGTCTGGAGATGTATTCTATGTTTGAATGTATTCTGTGTTTCTGTGCATGTGTGACTGTACTGATGGAGGCTCACTCAATTTCACTGCACACAGGTTGTGCATTGACAATAAAAATTTGAATTGAATTGGATGTGCTCCTGAAGCACCAAAAATTGACCTCCACTCAAGGACATCTTTCCTTTTTTCTTCTCTCAATGGTTAAATCAAAACTCAATGCTGTAATCAATCACTAATCAACTAAAATCACACACCAGGCAGTAGATGCTAAGGAACCCCCCATTGAGATTTTGAGACACAGCAAAAAAAAATTGTGTTATATTCCTCTCCTGCATTTCTCTTGAAGATGCCAAGCTTTGATTGCGACCCATGTCTTTTCCCCAGGCACTAAGTCTTTTGGACTCAGAATTTACCATCTTTTAGGGTGGTATGAATGTCTTCCACATCACATCTGATCTTGGCTCTGCAATTCAACAGTTTCTTGTCCCAGATGTTAATGACATCCTTCTGACAGGTTCCAACTTCCTCGTAGTCCAGTTTAATTTTCCTGGATTGGAGCTCATCTCTGCTCGCTGCCAAGAGAGAAGACTCATGAAGCAGTGGTGGAATTCAATTTTTTTACTACCGTTTCTGTGGTGGGCATGGCTGGGGGGTCATGTGACCGGGTGGGCAGTTTCTGTAAGCAGTGCAATAAAGATCGGGCTAGAAACAACACCAGAATGCTTCTTTCCTGCCTTCCTTACAGGATTAATCCTGTACAGTGGAAAAAAACAAAAGGAGATTTCTTCTAACAACTGGTTCAATTCTATAAACTGCTTAGAAAATTTACTACCGGTTCTAGCGAACCTGCTGAATTTCACCTCTGCCATGAAGCGTCTTCAGATAAGCAGTTACCTTCACCACATTTGGATCTGCACATACGGGATCCCAGAGACCCCAACCACAACAAAGATCCCATTCAATGACTGAATGGGAAGCCCAGGATTCTGCTTTTTTGCACTAGGCAGTACACATTAAAACCTTCCCACTAATCAGTTCTTCAACTAACATTTCCCAATAGCAGAGATAGTCTTCTTAAGCTAGATCAGATATTTCTTCCACTCAAAAATCAGCCTAACATTCAGAGCTTACTTGGTTTTCCATCCAATGTAGGCTTTGGTTTAATCTCTGTCCACAGGTATACAAATTGTACCACTCCTGTGAGAGATGTTACTGTCTCAGTGTTGATCGTTCAAGTCCCAGTGAGTCACAAAGAAGGAGAGAGACACACACAACATTTTCAGGACATCAAGGCTGTTTCCTCCACAATTCAGAATGTCAGTCACAACCGCCACTTGCAATTGACACAGTCAGTGTGAACTGGATATAATATTGTCAACATCAATTTAAAAAAGAAGCATGCAGCTTCTCCTATGCTCGATTTCACTACGTTGTATTTATTTCAGATTTTACACTGATGGTTAAAAATGGAACTAAATCTGTGGTGTCTACGATACAACAGCATCCATGTAGAAACTGCACAACAGAGAGTGATTGTTGCTCTTCAATTAACCACGGTTATGCCCACATTTAACATTGCAACAACTCTTTCTGAAGCAGGCAAACCAAGTTAGTTTATCCAGAATCGAACCTTTATTCAGGGGAAGGGGTGCATTATTTGCATTCTTTTGCATTTCCACCCACCACTTTTGCGCACCCCTTTTCTCCTGGGTTTAATTCCTCAGTGGACCTTCAGAACAATGGCCATGTGTTTCATATTGGCATGACAAAAATTTAACCGAGAAAAATACAGCAAGGAGAATGTATATATATTTGATTTTACATATATGAACTGCAGCTAGAATTGTAGCTGCACAATACTGGAAGAGATTCCCACAGAGGAGAAAGTGATTAAAAAAATATTAGAACGTATGGAAATCAAGTCAGATCGTCAAGTAGAAATGAACAGATTGACATTGGAAATTAAGGAAAAAGAATGAACTGAATAGTATATGATATGGGATGTATTTTACCAAATGGTTAGATAACAAAAACAGGAACTAGAAATATGGAATTTAATGAAGATCATTGAAATAAAGGAGAGTTGTTAAAGGAGACAAGGAAAAAAAAACTATTGTAATTATTATTGTAAGCTTTATGGAATGAATATTAACCCAATGCATATTATATTGTAAACTATAATTGTTACTAAGCAAATTGTTTGTACCCAGGAGACACCCCTGTTTAATGGAAGATGGAATTTTGGTATATTAAAAAAATAAAACACTTTATTGAAAAAATGGCAGAGTGGGTGTTTTGGGGGTGGGATGGGGAAATGGAGTGTGCCCTTATCCTTCTGGTCAAGTTCACATTTTATGGTGACGTCTAATTAACAGGTATCAGTACCAGAACTGAGGGTGAGCACCTGGGACAGGTGAGATGAGCCAGGTGATGGTGGTGGGAAAGGACAGCAGAGCTACCAGAACTCGTTGCAGCACAAATCACAATATGGCATAAGCAACTGACAGGTGGCACTCAGTACTGAGCAAAAAAAAAAAGGCCCGATTATCTGATTTTGAAGGAAACACACTTTCTAGTTCCTTTAAAATATCTTCTCAACACAGAATGCCTCAATTTAACACGTCTCTAAGAATGCTAATAAGCAGGAAAAAGTGGATTTCCTGCCCAACCAAAGGAATTCTAAAGCTCGGGTCAATTACAATGTCAGGAAATGTTTTAAGCTTTTATCAACAAAAAGGTTGGAACCTAATTTTTTTTCTTTTCAAGGTCGTCTTCTGGACTAACGTTTTTTTCCCCTTGTTGGGTTTGCTAAATCTGGCATGTTTCTCGTGT
Organism: Cerberus rynchops; assembly: GCA_032468195.1. Lineage (NCBI taxonomy): Eukaryota > Metazoa > Chordata > Lepidosauria > Squamata > Homalopsidae > Cerberus > Cerberus rynchops. Next base: position 50,872 of record JANHFJ010003527.1, read on the forward strand.
TAAATGCAACACCTAAAGGACAAAGTGTTCTTTTGCCTGGGAGTCAGAGGTGGGAGAAGGCCCTCTTTCCATAGCAGAAGTCTCTGTCCTGACCTGGGACAGATAGGAAAGTTCGGACAGTTTGGAAATTTGGAAGATAGGACAGATAGGGAGAGGGGCTTCCTTAAGCACTCTTGGGAACTAAACCAGGTTAACATAATTCATTAGGTGGTGCTCAGGAAGCAACTGAGAACCTGGGCAAGTCCTTCAGGAAAGCATTTCATGTGGACCCTGTTCCTAATCATGGTCGGGCAGACCAGGTAGCTTTGGGGCCCAACTCATTAGACTTTTGAAGTCTAATGATAAGAGCTCTTGGTTGGTTTTCTCCACCAATGCTTCAGATGTTGACGCAACTCGGTAGAGATCTTTAAAAATAAACAATCAACCTCCAAACACATGCATGTGTAGCACTGGTGGAATTCATTTTTTTTTACTACCGGTTCTGTGGGCGTGGCTTGGTGGGTGTGGCTGGGGGGCTCATATGACTGGGTGGGCAGTTTCTGTAAGTAGGACAATAAAGATTAGGATAGAAGCAGCACTAGAATGTTTCTTTCCTGCCTTCCTTACAGGATTAACCCTGTAAAAAAGAGATTTCTTCTAACAACCGGTTCTCCGAACTGCTTAGAAAATTTACTACCTGTTCTAGCAAACTGCCAACCATTCGCTGTAGCCAATTCACCATGACCAACTTGCTGCGAAAGCACTTGCCAGGGCCAACTCGTCCTGGGACAACTTGCCACGAGACCATTCAACAATACAATTTAATGATTTAAAATAATATAACAAAATGATTTTCACTTTTGTCATTCACATTTCCCTTTGTCCCTCTTTTTGCATCCCTTTTTTTAAATGATTGTGCCCCATTCTTTCTTTCTTTGATATTAGTGTTAACTCTTGCTCTGCAGTGAGCTGTCCTGCAGCAAGTTGACCACGGCAAGTTGACTGCAGTGAGTTGGCTGTGGCAAATTGTCATAGACCCCGTACAGGCAGAAGAACCTGCACATCTTATGCGATGTCTCCTTTGGACAACTCCTCCGATTCTTCCTCAGAGGCTGGCTTGAGGAAGAATGAGATAATTCCTGGCACGTCAGGAATTAATGACCCTGAACTGCTAGTGGAACATGCTTTAGTTTGGGACAGCTTGCAGGCCAGTGAAGAAGAGGGGGAGGAGCTGCCTGCTGTGGTAGATCTCAGAGGGCAGAGAAATGGAGGTTTTGCCAGATTGCTCGAGAAAAGGCCCCACCCATCTTGATGGGCTGCATCAGGAGCTATTTAGCACAGCAGGCAGAGAAAGGCATTGCTGGGTGACCATGTGTGGGTCGTGGCTGCATGCTCCTTTGTGTTTCCCGAGTCTCTGAGTTTCTATAACCCGTGAGCTAACGTCGATGTACTTTTAAGTTTTTCTTGGGGGGCATTATGTTCATTTATTGGACTCACTATTTCAGCAGCTTGCTATCTGTGTGATGGACTAATTAGCCATTGACTGAGGAATTAAACTGGGCTTGCTGATGGATGGCTTTGGTTGGGATAGTTCTAAAGCCAGGTGAAGAGAATTGTCAGGGGAAGACCAATAAAACCCTCCATAAACCACACCGATGTAAGCGAATGAGTTAGCACACTTACCTTCTGTAAAACAAAGCTTCCTTCAAACTCCTCGATAGCATTAGGAAGAACAGGAAGCGTTAAAAGTTGGTTAATCAATGTCATTAAGGTGGATTAGGTTTCAGAAGAGAAGCAGAAATGGGGGAAATTAGAAGAAAAGCTACTTCTAGCTGCAGAAACTTTGTTGTTTTCCCTCTGCAGCCCTTGGGTTTGTCCTGCACTGCGGTTGCCAGGGAAACAGCCCCGCCAGCCATCAACGAGAAGCCGAAATACCCAGGAGTCAAAAATTTCACTCAGCCAGAATTCCCAGTGCCCCTCTTGGTTATTTTCTCATTTTCCCCCTTTCACATTCATCACAGGAGGGGGGGGGAAATAAATGGCTTCATGCTTTTTAGCTCATAATGCCCACCGATTAGAACACTCTTCATTCTCCAAATATATTTTCTTGCTTTATTTCCCCTGGACCTCCCTCGACATCAGTTAAATGGTATATCACCCAAATGGTCTTATGCATCACCCAGGCGTTCAAGCGAGATATTAAAGGAGAAATTTAAAAAAAAAAAAAGGAAACGCCGACCTCTGCAACAGCCAGAGATGCTATAATCAACTTGGCTGGGGAGGCAGGAACTAAACTTAGGCTAGTACAAGGTCCAAAGTGGGATTTTGACTTTATCCCATGGTCAGACTGGGCATGTGCGGAAGCACAAGTTCTCCAGAGTAACCAATTTGGATCCTGCCTTCTGGGGTCTGGGGAAAGGTCACACTCCCGTCTGTCCCCTGGAAGGGCTGGAGAGAGAGTTCAAAGCCCTGCGGTTGTCCTGCTTCCATCTCTTCTTCTCCATCTTCACATATGAATCTATCAGCAATGGCCACCATCAATTTCCTCCTTCCTCTTGATGGTAAAGGTAAAGGTTCCCCTCACACATACATGCTAGTCGTTCCCGACTCTGGGGTGGCAGTGCTCATCTCTGTTTCTAAGCTGAAGAGCCAGCGCTGTCTGATGACGATTCCGTGGTCATGTAGCCGGCATGACTAAATGCCAAAGGCGCATGGAGCACTGTTACCTTCCCACCGAGGTGGTCCCTATTTTTCTACTTGCATTTTTTACATGCTTTCGAAATGTTAGGTTGGCAGAAGCTGGGGCAAGTAACGGGAACTCACTCCGTTACGCGGCGCTAGGGGTTCGAACTGCCGATCTTTCTGATCGACAAGCTCTTAGCCACTGAGCCACCGCGCCCCCTTATACCATGTAGTGTGCATCGTAAACATGCTCAGGTGGGAAAGATGTATATAAACACAGAGAGAACCCTGCTCCCTTCTGAAACTGACGGCGTTACCGAGTTGGGTCATGAAACGTCTGCGAAAAAACAGCCGAGAGCACCAAGATCCCACGGAAAAGAAGTGACCAATGGATGCATAAATGCATTTGCGGAGCCTTTCTTGAGCTTAATAAAAGGGGTTGTGTGAACACAGCCAGAAATTTTGGAATTTGAGCCGTGAGTTTTGTCGGTCCACGCCATCTACTAGGCTGTGGCTAGAAGATTTTGATGTGGGCCTCCCCATCTCAACTTAAGTCTACCTTGCAGGGTTCCTATGAAGTTTAACATGGCTTCCAGTGAAGGGTTTAAGCGCTTTGTACAATCACACGCATCAAAAAAGACAACTCACAAAAATAACAGAGGGCTCAGTTCGAGATACACTCGTAATACACGGGTGGCTGCTTCACTATAAATTCAGCCACTGGCCCACGCTGCTCTATGGCAAATTTGCTCTTGCAGAAATGTGGACCGAATTCCCAGAATTCTCATGTTGGGGAATTATGGGAGAGGGAGTCCACAGATCTGAAAATGATTGTTAATCATTTAATTTAATTTATTTTTTAAGTCTATTTTTATATTTTAAGTCTCTTGTACACCGCCCCGAGTCCCTCGGGAGAGTGGCGGTCGAGAAATCCAAATAATGAATGAATGAATGAATGAATGAATGAATGAATGAATGAATGAATGAATGAATGAATGAATGAATGAATAAAAAAAGCATCCGGTCCAAGAAAGGTAGATGGCCATCAAGATTTTTTTGAACAAGCTAGCAGAGATGTTAAGGGCTGTCCTTAAGATACTTCTACACATACTGTGGATGCTTGTCTCCTGACAAACCATGACCTAGCCATGGAGTGACCATCTTCCCCAAGCCGTGGGGTGACGGACGGTCTTCTTTGCCACTGTTTGAAATGTTGTTTCTTCTTTCCAGGGATTTTGTTTAGAATTCCTCCGCCGAGGCCGATGCTCTTGAATGCTTTCCAA
>JANHFJ010003529.1:5466-21169 GCA_032468195.1 Cerberus rynchops
GGAAATGTTTGTAAATTTTTTTAAAACATTTAATAAAAAAAAGAAAAAAAAAAGAAAGCAGAACTTCGTGTTCTGCATGTCAACATTCAGTTCCACCTTAAGCTGTCCAAATCAAGCATCCATTCTAATAATGGATAGCAACGATTTATCACCTTGCTGGATCTCATTTTGTATACAATTTATATAGTATACTTAGTCCACAATGTTAGGGTCACCATGGGGGCATTTCTAATTTACAGAAACATATATAACATTTTGAAATTGTCCTTACATTAAAAAATGAAGTGGAAGACTATTCTAATCCCCATGTGGTTTTAAAGAAATGGACTTGATCAGAACATACCGTATGTACTGTGGATGCCAGCTACAGACAGATATTTTTAAAACTGAAATCTGCTATTTTGGTCTCCTATCTACTGTGCTAATATCTTTGTGAAATTATTTTTCCCTTCAAATTTCATCTTGCAATTATTTTACTTTCTAACCTAACCCTAAACCTGATAGGAAGGCAAACAGTCAAGCAAATCTCTCTCTGAGTGTTCCCTTAAGGCTTGGAGGGGATCAGACTCTATCTAATAATGGTGACCCTTTTTTGCTTGGGTGGCAAGAAAAAACAGATTATACACACTGTTCTGTACTTTTTAAGATCCTAGGTGTCACTCTTTTGAGTTAGTCCAGATTAGTAAACCTAAGTTAAGAATGCTAATACTACTTTTATTAAAAAAAGATCACAGTAACAATCTTGCAAGTCTGAATTTGCCTGTTCCTTGTCTGCCTTCTCATTCAAGAGTATTAGTGAAGGTCACATCTGATATATATATTTATTTCAATTACATTCCTACTTTGGACTCTGTTTTCTCTTCTCTAACTATTGTCTTGACTGTGACTCTTCTTCCTATTCAAGATTATTCTCAAAGTTCTTTACATTGAATCTTAGAGAAGATGGGGGACTTTGGCATCCCCAAGTTCAGTCTAGGTCCCAAGAGGCATGTTGGAGATGGTGGTAGAAGAGCAACAGGGATGATAACAAAGGAGGCAAGGAAAAATAAGAGTTTTAGAGGAACAATTTTAATATTTGGGACATGAGGAGATTTTAGGATCCTTTTTTTTATAACAATTTTTCATTTTTTAAACCCAACTTATCATTGTGTGTACAGCGTGGTATCTGGGCATCTTTTAGTATATTAATTATATCACATACTATTAATTATTTTGGTACAAACAAATTTATATTGATCCTCTTCAATTCCATTATTATTCTTGTTTCTATTAACAGTGTTCATCTTAAGTATACTCATCCCTTTTAAATATACAAAAATCCACATTTCAACATTGTACCAAGTCCTATTATCAAACTCTCTATCATCTCTAACCTTTTAAAATATTCTGATGATAATGATAATGATAATGATAATAACAATAACAATAACAATAACAATAACAACAGCAACAGCAACAGCAACAGCAACAGCAACAGCAACAGCAACAGCAACAACAACAATAATAATAATAATACATCTTTTCCTAATTATTGCTATATTGTTCTATACCACTCCTCTTTTTGTGCTTACAAAAACTGTCAATACAAACTTGATATTATTACTCACCACCACATTTCTTATGTTGGCCATTTTTCCATCCCTTGACTTATATTACAATCATATGTATTATACATTATATATATATATTCACATTCATTCTATAACACAGTATCCATAGTTCATTCCTTTTATCATTGTATCTCATTTATCATATACGTTAATACAAGTACATATTCAGAATCATTATTGATTCAGTATTGCAAGATGACTGCCGACAACCAGAGATTGATCCTGATCGGCTCAAGTTGACTCAGCCTTCCATACTTCAGAGACTGGTAAAATGAGGCTGGAGATTGTTGGAGGCAATATTCTGACATTTGTAAATCACTCAGAGAGTGCTGAAAAGTGTTATGTAGTTGTGTATAAGTCTAAGTGCTATTAACTATGATGCCAACAGACATCACAGTTATTCTCACACTTTTCCAAGTTTTCTGAAGTTTTATTATAATTTATTTCTTAATTTGTAAAATTTGTATGCTGCCCAACTCCCAAGAACTTTGCCCCTAGTTAGGATATTGCCAACTGAATGCAGGCTACATTTTCCAGAATTAAAAGTACAAGAATAAACATCATTCCTTCAGTGTAGATTATATAGAGATTATGTTTGTCCCAATCCTGATGACCTTTCACAAGCATTGAAGATCTGGATTTGCATCAAACAAAGATCTAATAATATGAGTACCCCACTTGGTCATCATTGGATTAACAGTGTTTTCTTTACTATTAAATTAATGTATGTAATAAGTGTTGTTTTAAACTTGGTTATATCTTACTATGATTTTATTCTCTTTTTAATTGTTATGCATAGGAAGGTATAAATATCAAAAGTCATGCATATGAAATAGGTGGCTGTATAGATGTATTAAATAAATAAATCATTAAATCTGGGAATACTGCATCAGGTGCTAAATAAAAAAGTCAATAGAAATTGCAACATGATTTAAGTTCCTTGGTCCTATTTTTATAGCAGTTGTGTGATAGAACAAACAGAACAGCAAGAGTCTCCCAATAGCTTTAAAAAAAAAAACCAAAATACTCTATGATATGTGTTATGCTCATGGTTTAGTATTAATATTCAATATCTCAATAAAATAAATATATCTTACTCTCTTTGCAATGATCCAATCCTAATTTAAATCTGAAATAAATCTGAAGTAAATCTAACTGAAATCAGTAAAAGTTACTTTGAGTTGAATGTATTGGATTATTATTTATTATTATTTAGCTCTTATTCTTTATCACAGCCATAAATTTATTTATGTGATACATTATATAGCCATATATAACGTATCACATAAATAAATTCTATATTTAACCAGAGTATGGTATACTTTAAAAATTGTTATAAGTGTACCATACATACAATTGTTAATATACCCATTTTCAAGGTCAAGACACAAGAAAAAGAGTGTCAGGGGAAAAAAATCAAACACAAAAGAGTGTCAGGGAAAAAAATCAAACACAGAAGCTCAGCAGGATCTCCAGCTGTGAACAGCTGCGACTAAGTGTTGACCATATTTCATGCTTCAGAGCTATTCAGCTGGTAAAAATGAAACATAATATCCCCTTTCTAGTCAATACACAGTTGAAAGAATGTAGGTCTTTGTCCACCAAGCCTGCTCCTAAGCCTGTCTTTAACCATCCATTTGTTTTTGTTGTTTAGTTGCAAATGAAGATCCTATAAATATAGGAGTCATGGTGGCACAAGATTAGAATGAAGTACTACAGGCTTACTCTGTCTACTGCCAGGAGTTCAATCCCAACCAGCTCAAGGCTGATTCAGTCTTCCATCTTTCCAAGGTCAGTAAAACAAAACAAAACAAAAATTGCAAAACAAAGGAATTGGTAGTAGACTTCAGTGCAAAACAGGAAAGGAAATACCAGACCTCAGTCATCAACGGAAGCCTGGTGGAGAGAGTAGACTGCTTCAAATACCTCAGTGTGCACATCTCAAAGAACCTGTCATGGACCTTCCACATCAATACCATGGTAAAAAAAGCCCGACAACGTCTCTTTCACCTCAGACGATTGAGAGACTTCAAACTTCCACCGAAAATGCTTAGGAACTTCTATTCCTGCACTGTAGAGAGCATCCTAACAGGCAACATCACAACCTGGTTTGGGAATAGCACCATGCAAAATAGACAAACACTACAGAGGGTGGTACGCTCAGCTGAGTGCATCATCTGCACCAAACTCCCCGAGCTGTACTCCATCTACAACAACCATTGCCGGACCAAAGCTAAGAAGATAGCAAAGGACACCAGCCACCCTAACAATAGACTGTTTACCATGATACGGTCAGGAAAGCGTTTTCACTCTCTGAAGGCAAACATGGAAAGAATGAGGAAAAGCTTCTTTCCACAGACAATACAGACACTAAACCAGGAACCACAAGAACACTCAGGTCTATAACAGGAACCACAATTGTATCTACACATACACGACATACCCACCTTCCCAACTACCCCCAACTTATTCCTAACCTACCCTATCCCTCCCACTCTGCCCTAACTTACCCATGGTCGTGGGCGGCCGCATAAGCATTTCACTGCATATCATACCATGTATGACTGTGTATGTGACCAATAAAATTTGAAATTGAAATTGAATTGGTTGTGACTTAGTAAAATGGTTGTTAAGTGAATCTGGTTTCCCCATTCACTTTGCTTGTCAAAAGATTGCAAAAGGTGATTGCATGAACTCCAGACACTGCAACTGTCATAAATGAGTCAGTTGCCAAGCATCTGAATTTTGATCATGTGATTATGGGGTTGTTGTAATGGTCATAAGTGTGAAAAATGATCAAAAGTCACTTTTTGCAGTATTGTTGTAACTTCAAATGGTCACTAAATGAATTGTTGTAAATCGACAACTACTGCAGTTTTAATCATTTTTAACCTGGACAAATCACTCCTAGAAGTATCAAGAATAGAGAATTCCTGAGAAATAAAACTTCAAGTTTCTTCATAACTTTGGCCATTGGGAAAGAGGCAGCTAGGTGCAAAATATTTGCTGTTCTCATGCACCAGTCTTATATTTTTATACTCTGCCTGGGAAATAGAAAGATTTAATATCTTACTGATCATACATCTTTCCATGTTTGCTCCTATTACAAACCAGATGCCCTGTTTCTGCTGCTATGACTGCCAGAATATTAAATATGTAACTGTAGGCACAGTGAAAATTTCATCATTTTCCCAATATATATTTTCATAGACTATTGTATTCTTCTTTATTTATTGTTCTTGATGTTACTCTAGGACAGTGGTCCCCAGCTTTGGTGGCCTGGCTGGGGATGAGAGAAGGGAATCGGGCCACACAAGAGGTGGGCTGGCACACATGCGCACTCATGCAATTGGCAGGCCAGTGTACATGCACATGCACAGCCAGCTTGACTGAAAGTCAAGCTGCATGCATGCATATACACATATGTGCCAGCCCTCCACTTGTGCAAGTTGAGCTGTATGCCTGCCAGCCTGCTTTTCCCATGGCTCTATTCTGAATAAGCCAGGGCTTGGTAGTGAGCCCAGCAGGTTGGCCCCTTCACTAGGAGACCTGAGGGAATAGGGAATTGAACCTTCTTGAAACTATTCTGTATAAATGCAGGAAATCCCAATACCCTTTTTTATTTTACATATAAGAAAGATGCTTTACAAAGCAAATGGGAGAAATTTCCACTTGCCCCACTCACTGCGATTCCATTTGATATTTTCACCATGTTTCTTTTAGCCTCAAGGCAACATTGAAATGCATGCAGCTTGTTTAGCAAGCCATATCATTTACTGTAGATCCTCTTTAAATCTTTCATTGAAAAATTTTGGTACTGTTAAAACAAACAAGCAAAAATGGTAATGAAGACTGGCACTCTAGTGTGGAAATGTTTCCATACATATGATACATAAATGTAAAATTAAATTTAAAATTTATCGTTTTGAGCAAGTAAGGGTATGATTGAAGAAATTACTGTAAGTAGAAGCAGACCTGTTGAAAATAATGAGATGGTAAAAATACATTCCAGCTTCTTTTTTGGACTTTACTTAATGCTTTTAAATCCTGATTATATTCGAATGTTTCCTTCTTTATTTCAGGCCCATCTTGTAGCAGCATTTGAAAAAAGCTTAGGTAATATGACAGGCCGGTTACAAAGCCTAACAATGACAGCTGAACAAAAGGTATGTTGGAACTAGCAAATGCTGTAATGTGGAGAATCTAACTTAATGCAATGGCACTGATTTATATTAGAGTTTGCATTGAAAGAAGAGTACAGAAATAAACAAACAGGTGCATCTTTCTTACATGACCTATGCAATCAAATCTTTACAATAAGATTCTATAAAATTGCATTACTCATAATTACAATTAGCAGGCTGTACTAGAAAGAAGTGGAATGATAAAATCTTTCATTTTCTGGTTTTAATTAAAATATTTGTGAGTCTGTATTTAATCTGGATTAAAAATTTAACAACAAAAACTGGTTATCTACCAACCGGAGTAATTTGGCAACATTATCAGAATACTAAATATTAGTTGACAATGTTTCATGTTTTTAGTCTTTCAGTTGTGTTGTCTTGGGGGGGTAAGATAAATTGATTTGCCTGATTTCCCTGTTTATAGTTAAATATAATAGTTGATAGTAAATTTAGAATATAATTTTGGTTTATATTGTATCACATTAGTTGGCTAGTTCTTGACATTAAGCTATTTTCGAAGGAGCTCATGAAAGATTTTATCTGATTTCCAAGATGGTTTTCTAGTCACATAAATTTCTCCACAGACTTCTAGCCACATAGTATTTTTATAGCTTTGCCTGTGTTCTGCCATTGAAAAAAGAAAGAAAAAGAAAGAAAACAGTCCCATTTTACATATTTATAGGAATACAACTTTGTTTTAAGAATGAATGAAAAATTAAGTGAATCAAAACATTTCCCTTTATATTCATTTGTACATGTGTGTTTATGAGTGTGTGTAATTTATAATGCTACATAAAATTACCAAAGATTTACAGTGTGAGAAAAAGAGAGAACATTGAAACAGAAAGGGGAAAAAACCCTACATTTTAAGTCAGTAGTTTAAAATTGCTATAAACGAGAGGTTATTCAGTGCTAAAAAAAAACCAACCCAAAACAAAGGTGAGTCTTCCATCTAAAGTGATAGCAACTTTGTAAGAATGTGTGCTCTATCAAAAAAGAAAAAAATATACAACAGAAAAAAGAAACATTTTTCTTCTTGTGTTCTATCACAATTTACTTGCATTCAGAATTCTGGAAAAAAATGAATGGATTCAATTCAATCCTTTATTGTCAATGAACAACATGTGTGCAGCAAAATTGAATGAGCCTCCATCGGTACAATCACACAAAGCACAGAACACAGAATACATTCAAATACAGAATACTTCTCCAGACTTATAAACAAGTCCCTAACCCCAGATTTCAGTCTAGAATACAGAATAACAAAGTTGGAAGGGATCTTGGAGATCTTTTAGTCCAATCACCACTGAACCAGGAGACCCTGTACCATTCCAAGAAATAGCTGTCCAATCTCTTCTTCAAAACCCCCAGTGATGGATCACCCACAGCTTCCAAAGGCAAGTTATTCCACTGACTAATTGTTCTCACTGTCTGGAAATTTATTCTTATTTCTAGTTAGATTTCTAATTAGATTTCTAGTTCCATCCATTCTTGTCCTTTCCTCGGATTCTTTGGGGAACTATTATCTGCAATATCTCTTCAAATATTGGAAGACTGCTATATGTCACCCCAATTTTTCTGTTAGACTTGATATACCCAGTTCCTGAAATTGTTCTAGGCCATCACAATCACTCTCAGTAACTCAATGTAATATAAAACAATTAAATGTCTAAAAATTAAAAAAAACAAACAGCACTAGTACTAAAGAGAATTAAAAGTACTCTTTAAAAACAGCTTTACTACTAAGCAGACTAAAAGATAGAAAGTTCAGCATCTAAATAACAATATTGAAATACAAGGTAATATTGATTGAACTTGGAGGTAAAAAGAAAAACAAAACCTCAAAGAAATAATTGGCAAGCTATTTCCACATTATTGCCAGTAAAACAACTTGGACCTGCCCATGAAGTCACCTGGAGTCAAGCCCAACTGAATTTATTTTAAAACATGCTTTACTTTCAAAGGGGCACAATGGCTCAGGGGTTAAAGACACTGAGGTTCAAGACTTAACCCAGCTGAACTCCCATTACATGTCCCAGCTCCTGCCACCTAGCAGTTCGAAAGCATGCAATGCATGCAAATGTGAGTAGATAAATAGATACCACTTCGGTGAGATGGTAACAATGTTCTGTGCACCTTGGTGTATAGTCATTCTGACCATATGACCACAGAAGTGTCTTTGGACACTTCTCTATTAAGAAACAGAGATGAGCATCACCTCCTAGAGTCAAACATGCCTGGACAGGGGAAATCTTTACTTTTACCTTTACTTTACTTGCATATTTATGGTGTCTCAAAAATAACAGAACAAAACTGCATGCATATAGAAGATAAATATTTCTGTATTGGTGAAGACACCACAAGAACACATGATTCCAACTGAAGAATTAGCATATTTAAAAAGCAAAGCATTTCTTTTCATTGGCTCATTCTAATGTTCCACTTTCGCAATCCATTCTAGAGTTCAAACATACTTCATATAATGCTGATGCTGGTTTCAGTGCAGTTCAGTCATGTTAACAATTAACTTCAGCTCCCAGTCTTGCTAGCCTTATGGTAGGCTCCCTTTTAAACATTAAACACTGACTGGGCTTTTCCCCATCCTTCACTTTTTCCCTTTGAGTAGGCATGAGCCAGCAAAGCACTGCCAAGATGCTCTTGAACATTATGTTCCTCTGCTTTTGGAGAAGTAGAGAAGAAGCAAAGTGGGAGCCAGCTCTTGAAGATACTTTCTTCATGGAATCTGTTCAGGCAGTTTCTACCCAGAGTAGCAAAAACCATTTTGCATGCCACCCACAGCTTAATTTTACATTTCATAGGTTCATAGGGTAATTTCCATAAGAAAGATTGACAAGGAAATTTGCATGAAGAAAAAAAAAATCCCTGGGCTTTTCTATAAGCAGCTGAGTATAATCCTTTTTAACTGTAAAAGTCATTCCTTAGGAAATTCAATTCATTGTCATAGACATAGACTGTTGCTACATGTAGTCTTTTCCATTAATTATCAGCTCTGCTCTCATAATAATCTATGGAGGATTTCTTTTATATCCCTACCTGAAGCATCATCTTGATCTGTTCCCCTCCAAACAGTGTGTGATAAGACAAACTACTGAACAGAATACAGCATCAAACGTTTTATTCAATATTACTAGAAACTGAGCTAGTAAACTAAGGCCATGACAGCCAGCTTGGTGTACTAGTTTAAAGGACTTGACTAGAAATCTGGGGCCTTAGAATTCTAGTTCTGCTTCAGGCATAAAGCCAACTGGGTGACACTGGGCCAAAGTAGACACAAGAAAGATATTAGACTCCTGATTTATTTTGTTAAATACATTTTTTAAAAATCCATCCCACTATGAGCAGTGTGAGGGAATACACTAGACAAGCTAATAACCATTCAAAATTTTCTGCTCTGTTTCAGGAGTGGCACAGAGGACTGGGAAGCTGTAGAACATTTAGAGTCAAAATCCTTGCCAACTATCTTTTTTCAGCTTTCCCATTGTCAGCATTTCCATCCTCAGAAAGAACTAGTTTCAAAGGGCAGCAACAATGAGAGAAAGAAAGAGCTAAAGTCAGATTTTTCCTCCTAGACTGGATCTCAAGTGGCAAAATTCAGGATATTTCTCAGATGCCATTGAAGAATTAGAACTACAACTTTAGAAGTCTGAAATAACAATGTGCACTTAAAATCTTTTTTGAGACAATTATATTTCCCTTGGTTTCTAATTCCTGGGTCTTCATGTTACAGAAAAGTACACTGTATACTAGATGGGACAGGTAAAATGCAATCACAAAGTCATTGACTGATGATAGAGGGTGTTCCACTTACAAAGTATTGAAGATGAGACTCAGTTACATTTACAACAATAACAGTATTTGTTAGGTTGATGGACCACCAACTCAGAAGATTCAAGATGGCAACAGAGCTAAAACTTCATTAAAATGCAGTTTAAAAATCAAATCACTGCACTGGGGAAAAACATAGATTATAAATTTAATGTAGAACTCTGCTAAGTTTTCTAACAAGAGCTACATAATAGGTGCCATATCTTCAATAAAATGGAATCTTACAGGAAAATTGCAGAAATTGGAATTAAGTAGGCCAAGCTTCCTCTAAAATCAAAGTATGAGTCTTTTCTGAACTTTTTGTCAAAGAGCTTCTCTTAAGTATTTTCTTGTGGAAGTTAAAGTTGAAATCTTGCTATATATTCATTTATCTATTCATTCATTCATCAAATTACATAGCCATCCTTTTCCCCACAAAGGGAAACAATTACATTGCAAATAATTGTTGCAAGTTATTGAGTTTCTTACAACTGTCCATAAAGAAAAATGGTGAAAAGCCAAGAAAAAAACCTAAGGCAAAAGCAATGTAACTTCTCTTTTCCACCATATCTAAACCAGTTATTTCTTGAACTTTCTGTTCAAGAGCTACAGGAATGCAGATTTAGTGTTCTACAGTTCCGTGAAAAAGCATTTGCCAAAAAGCTGTCCTATACATTTCTGTAAGGAAAAGGAATTGGTGTCTTAATCTGCAAAAGATTAGAAAATCATTTCAAAAACTATGAAGTTCCACCAATCTGCAATTAGAGGAAATAGTTCTGGAAATGGAGAAGATTTGAGGCAATAAGAAATCTTCTGAAGAGTAGCCATTCTGTCAAAAATCATTCCAAGAATGTAGCAGAGAAACAGTCAGTCAGGTAATCTGAAAGAACTCCAAAACTTCTGGGGAATTGCAAACTTCTTCACCTTATTTGAATCAATGTTCATGAGTGAAGCATCAGAAAAGTAGTGAGTAAAAATGGAATTTGGGGGAGAATAGTAGAGCCAAAACCAGTGCTTCCTAAGAATATCGACACTTATCAGAGGTTTGCCCAAAACTTTGTTGGCCCTGAAGATTTCAGGAGAAATGTTCTATTTACAAATGAACCAAAAGTGGAACATTTCAGGCCCTGTGGTTGGCATTAGATCTGGCAGAAGCCAAACATTGAATTATACAATAAGAATCTCATCTTAAGTGCCAAGCATGAAATGGCAATATCTAGTTTAGGAATGTTTTGTTGTTGTAGGATCTAGACAAATTGCTGTCAAAGAATGAATAATTTATGAAGCATAAATTATGCTTGTACCAGAGAATTTTACAGGAGACTATTAAAACATCTCTTCATATGTGGAAACTGAAACACAAATCAGTCGTGAAGCAAGTCAGTGATCCCAAACATAGAAGTGAGTCCATTAAAGAATGGATGAATAATAAATTCCCCTTTTGGGGAGTGGAGGGAACAACCCAAAAACTAAAACTGAAAACTAAACTGCATATCAATGTTGTAAGACCTGAAATGAATAGTTTATGTGCTACAAAACCCTCAAATGTTAATGACTTAAAGCAGTTTACCTTGAAGGAATGGGTCTGAATTGCTACACAATGCTGTGACAGAGTGATCAATTGCAGGAAGCATCCGGTTGCAGTTATTGCAGTTAAGATGGTATAACCCTTTAATGAATAAAAAAGATAAAATTACTTTTTTACTTCTTTTCACATTCTAATCCAGGCCTACACAATTCAAAGAAGAAACAGGACCAGATTAACATTTTAAAAGTGATCAAGGGTTGCAAAAGGATAGCTGACATGCTGACCAGCATCCACAAGAACACAAGAACTGAAGGTCATCGGGGACAGAAGTGGCTGCAAAAACCTAGGCAGTGATGGCAGATCCTTCCTGGCAGTGGCAACCTTATTATTATTTTTCAGAAAATGTCAACACAAGACTGCTTGACAGTCTGCATAGCACACATTGGCCATGTCTTGTGCAGACCTGTAACCCACTGTATATTGCATTACTTTATTTATTAAATTAAAACAGTAAGCACGAAACATCGGTGTTTGTTCACTGAAACTCCCTTTATATATCACAAAGTATATTATAAATGCCCTGATTCCATTCAGTGTAAAATTCAGAAAACCAGCAAAGGGGGAAATATTTGTTTATAGAACTGGTATTGAACATGTCAACTGGATCGCTGGTCTTCTCAAATAATTCTGTGAAAAGGATATGCTATCATTTGATTTTAAATTCTTGGTTTTCAAAATACATATTCCAGCAGCTAAGGACTATATGTTTCCATGTAGATATATACATCTCTTAGACAACAGTAGTAATCTAACTCTTTTTTCAACTTTTACCTAGATTGACAACATAACTTGGCCTCAGTTCAATTCCTGTTCTCCTTATTGAATTCCTATGAGATCTTATGGCCATCATGATCATATACCTTCTTTTTAACTATCCTATATCCATATTTCTTTAGGAAAGGTCCATGGATATCATTCTTGCCATAAAGATGGATTATTAATGTCTGTCACAAGGCATTTATGTTTAATACTCCACACTGCTGGCAGATATGCTAGTTTTATAGACCCTTTGGGGAAAATATTAACATTCTAGTCACTTGTATAGTTGGAGAGTAGCAGTGGACAGAATTCCAGACACCAGGAAATTCTCAAGAGCATCTTCAGAGAGAAGAGCGCTTATTTTTTCAAAATGTTAAAGTTCAGTTTAGTTTGAATCATGTACTGACATTTAAGACCATTCTCATTTTAAAAGACAAATTGGTTCCCCATCTGGGCTCTGTCAGGAACAGGTGTTTTATTTTTAATCAAGTACTTGCAGGGGGTGCCAGGGAGAGATATCAAGATAAAAAGGTTCTCTTTGACCTTGACTCTCTTCCCCCCCCCCCACAACAGCCCAATCCGCAATTCTATGATCAGATAAATATATGGCAGCAAGATGTCTGACGACAGTTCTGAGCATAATATATTCAGGCCAAGCTGCTGTGATGCATCTATTTAATATTGTTTTGTTTTCAGTAAAGAGCATTCTTCCGTGGGATATCTATAATCTGGCACCTTTTCTTGCCTGCCTCTTTGCTTCAGCTGGTTTAACTCCTTGATGCCAACATATATTGTTTAATGTATCCATAGGGGGCAGACTGTTAATATGAAGAAGCAATTGACATGCCTTCAAATCTGCTATTAATGAATTTGCACAACAATCAGATGACAGATATAGAGGTGGGGGGGATTCAACATTGCACCTAGCAACCTAAATTGTTGAATTTTAGAAGATTTTGAAAAGATTTAACATCAGATGTCCCATACCCCTAAAGGGTCTACTAAAAGGAAGATAATGACATTTAGTTGCTAGGATTCTCTTGAACAAGAGAGAAAAAATTTTTAAAGAAAATTTTATCATTCATCTTCTGTGTTAATTATAGATGAAACTGACACACCTTTGTAAGATAAAAAAGGTGCACATGGTAGGAGCCAGAAAAGTAAGAAATAGCACTGAGTGGATCAACAGTATGTCACCAAAGATTTATTCAAGAGCAGTCAATAGAAGAAGTACTACAATATATGTGTTGGGCTATAATTTCCAATGTTTCTTTTTTAGAGATATGGACCCACATCATGTATGTCCACAGGAGAATCAAAATCTGTTAGGCATGTGTCATGATTGAAACCTTGCCCCATTTGTACATGCATACAGCATTGCCCGTGTATGGTGGCATTTAGAACATGACACTGCATCCATCATCTCATAAATATTGATACAAATGAGATAGCTATGTGGTTTTAGCCAATGATAAGTTACAACTAAAACAAAAAATATATTTCTCAGATTTAGTGAATGCTTACATAAAAAAACCTGGCATAAACAATAATGAATGAGTTCCGTTCTCAGCTTGCTTCCATTCTCCATCAGAATGGTCTCCTTTTGAGAGATATGGACCTATGCCATGTATGTCCACAGGGTAGTAAATGTTCTGTTAGGCATAGTGCCAGGATTAAAATCTTGCCCCATTGGTACATACACACAGCATTGCTCATGTATGGTGGCATTTAGAACATGCACATGACACTGCATTCACCATCTCATAAATGTTGACTTGCTATATCTAACTATAGCTGATGTTACTACTGAAATTAACAAAGCTGCCACATTTGTTCAGAACAAAGTTGGCAAATTTATCAGTCCCCCCCCCACTTAGGAACTATATTTGAGATAGAAAATAAGAACATAGACTTCTGCATGACTTTCAAGTTGAAAGTCTAGGGACAAAGTTAAAGTTTTTCAGACCCATGGATTTGTTTTTTTAATTTTTAGCAAGCATTTTGACAGTGAACAGTAATGAAGAATTTTGATTGTGGCATTAGCATACATTTAATCAGCATTCATCTTTCTTTTCTGATGGTGTTCGTTTTGTCTCATTGTGTATTGTGAAGCAGCTACTTTAGAACAATATACTGTGATATATTGATTTAGGGTAATATTTCAGTCTTGAAAGAAGGCTTTGTTTACAGTAAGAGTGGTCATATACTATGGCTATGACATGCTCTTATTTAAAGGAGAACACATACTTAACTCTACAATCAGTTGCATCTTTTAGGCTGGAGGGCCTAAAATTACCCTGTATCCATATGTCAGGAAGAAGGCTAGGCATGTGGCATAAGAGCCACAGATGTTCTTTTCAATTATACATGAAAATGGTGTGAAGAAGAAGTGATAGGCTTTGCTGTAAAACAATTATTTCTCAATGTTTCGTATCAAACAAAGTCTCAAAACAATTCTAGACTCTCCTTAATTCTTCTTCTTTGCATTGCCTCCATTTGGCACCATACCTCCTTGAACTATATTCACTGTATTGGTCACTAAAATATGTATACAAAAATACCAAAAGCCTGGAATTAAAAGAGTGAACAGCTGATAAAAGTAAATAAAAGTAATAAAAGAATATTCAGAGGCAGTGAAAAAGTTCAGTTTGGGACTAGAAAGAGTAATAGAAAAAATAATCCTTCTGAAACGTTATGCAGTTAGCTAAACACTGCATGTGTTTTCTTTTCTCATGTTCTCACTTATACAAGCAGCAATTAGGTGCTTGGTGCATCCAGACTTCATAAGTGTTTCTGGGAACAAAACCTTGACTTTGATGTCTGTATGCTCTGAAACCCAGCATTTGAATATACAGATTATGGAAGAGCTATAATTCCAGTTTAGCTCCCTTTCAGTTTTTAAACACCCATATAAAATCTCAGAATATGAGCCATATCACATTCTATTATTACCATATAGCTGCTATTGCAAAGTCACATTTATTGCAATGTAATATTGACAAAAATAAATGGTGAGATGCCCAATCCTAAAAACTCCACTTCCCCTATGATCCTTGAAAAACAGAATTATTTCTTCCCATGCTTCTGCTAGTATTCCATATTCCAGTAAAATTACCCTCTGTGTGTGGTCATTTTCTTTGTCATAAGACAGACTGCCAGCCGTATTCCTTGCCTCCCCATTTTATTTCAGGTAGGCCATCTTAGGGAAAAGCTCCTAATTACAGCTTTTCTGACGCTCCTATCCAATTTTCTATGACAACATCCTCAAATAATGCTGCAGTGAAATAAAGATTCTGTCTCTCTATTTCTCTTTCTTTTATATGGCATTTGGGAAAGAAATTGAAAAGAAAAAAATGAGCATTGACTGGCTGGTAGTCTTAGAACTCAGCTATTGGCTGGTCAGGGCTCTGCAATGATTGGTTGAAGTGCTCAATACCATTCTAAGTATATTTGTGAAAAATGGTTGGTGAGGATAAAATAGGGAAGATATGGAGAGGTCCAAATAGACCTAGTAACCTAGTGCTTCTAACATCACCTAGGCATAACTGAAGTGATGGGAACCCTGTCCTTACTAGTGTTACATTGATACACCAATGGTTAATGATTATAGAAAATCTGTAAATCACAAAGAAGCTAGCATTCTGGGAGCTGATTTTCAAATGTAGACCTGGCTGCTGTCACCGAGACCTGGGTGGGCCCAGAGGGGGGTGTCCCTCTGGTTGAATTATGCCCACCCG
>JANHFJ010003529.1:47030-58470 GCA_032468195.1 Cerberus rynchops
GGCAGGAGACTATTTCTTTTTTAATATTTCTATTAACCGTTTAGAGGAAATATTCTGCCTTTTAATATTTCCTGGAATATTTCATTTTTTCTAGTAGGGGTGGGTACTAACTTCTAACAGTTATCTGTGTGATTGATCCAGATAACATAACTCTTCTCAATTCCTGTAGAGATAATGCTGTATTTTAAAGAGCTGAAGCAAAAGAATTAAACTTCAAACTTGCTATAAAGTAGAGGGATTGAGCTACAGCATCTCTTGTGTAGATGTGAGCTAAATAATCTTATACATCCCACTATGTACAGCTTTACTCAAGTCAGTAATATTAGCTAATAATATTGTCTTGCCTTAATGGGTAGCTCATTTTAATTTTTTGTTTAAATGCTAACCATATTCCTTTAAAAAAAATATCAACATTTAAAAGATTACACACAGAAAATACATCTGGAATTGGTCGGTAATCCTTGCTCCACCTCATCCGCATACAATTCCTAGGAGAATTTCAGCATTTTGATTATTTTTAAAATGTTTACGAATAGGAATGATTTCTTGAAATATATGAGCATGTTTCGTAGGTATATACTTCAGGTTTAGTGGTCTTTAAAACAAAATATTGACTTTTGCTAGATTTAAAATGATTAAAGATAAACCAGTGTACTGTGTCTGCTAAATTCTTCCTGATCAGTCAGCCAAAGAATAATCCATTTAAAATGGTCTTGAAATTAAGTTGAATGGAATAGTTAGGACAGAGTCTTTTAGTATCTGGGTGTAAATCAAAAGAAATGGATTAACCTGCTTTTTAAATTAGAATTTACTTTGAAATTGGATATATGTTTTATAAACACAACATACTGTACAATGTAGAAGAATTATGAATAAAGCAGCTGTTATGGCATCATCCACTAACAGTCTGAAAAACCAGCAGAGATTTCTTCAGTGGCAGCTGGTGACTGGAGAATCCCCCCCCCCTTAGAAACTGAATCAGCAGTTTACCACATTCTTTTCAAAGAAGCATTTGGCAGTTTAAATTCTGAAAAGGCAGAAAACTTAGAGCTTAAAAGTTTAAGTTTAACTACTCTGCAGACATCCTGATTGGGCTTTGGGGATCTATTATGTTGGCTCAAAAGGCTGAGGCCTAATCAAGACTATTTTGGTGCCTGTTACATTCCAATGGATTTTACTTGTGTGATTGATTTAAAAATGGCTACTTTAAAGATACCAAATATTTCTATTACCATCTCTTCCAAAATAAGTGAAATGATTTGACGTTAACGTTGGATTTCTTACCATTCAAGGAAAAATGGAGTGCATTAATATTATGTACTACATATTTTATTGGGTTCTTCAGTTTCAAGAATCTTTACCAAAAAAAAGCAATTGCCAATTAATGAGTAAACATTTACGTTGGTTTTTTTTTAGTCTGGAGCTACACCATCAGACTTACCAGGCTTAAGTATTAAATGCTAGAAGCCAAAAATTGGTGATAATTTTCTGATTTGGGACTATACATATATAGCACCATTGATATTAGGATATAAATACAATAGAACTCCAGTGTTTCTGGAAATCATTATTTCAGTTAGAAAGCTATGGAATGGAATGTCTGATAAAAACAGATTTGAACGTTTTTCCATGCTAAATTTACTTTATGAGAAAATCTAACACTGAGTATTGGAAAAAAGATGGTGATTTGGAAAAATGGATAGAAATGGATATATTGGCTATGATGGATAAATGATGAAGATGAATTTTTAATACTGTTGTGCTGAGAGACAAATGTCTATTAGGGGTAACTCAGTGACAATATTTACAACTATAATGTTTGTTACCAACATTGTTTGGACTACTAGCAATTTCAGCTTCTGAGATACTCAACATTTTGGTGGTTCACGGTGCACCCAGGTGGAGGAGCTTCTCCAGGATGACCAGTGGGCCAGTACTGTGACTAGAGCTCGTTGTGGGCAACTTTGCAGGTAGTGCAAAATGCAGGGATAGTGTAGCCCTCGCTGGCCAGAACGAGGGAATGGTGCTGTTGCAGGAGGTGGGGAGCACAGGCAGGCCGAAGCAATGGATGTTGGCAACTCACAGCTCTTTTATTCCCCTGCTGTGCTCCCTGTTGGCTGCCTCACCCATTGCCCTTCTCTCCCAGTCACTCCTCGCCCGGCCTGAGAAGGTAAGGTGGGGGATGGAGATTCACTCTATATTCTTTGCTTCATCCTTTGCTGGGTCTCCAGGCACTTTTTCTGGCCATTGTTGGTGCTGTGCACACCTCGCTGGCTCAGGGAAACATGTGACTTCCTCTCCATCCTGAGACACCAGCCCCACCTGGCTGTTTCTCTCTGCTGCTGCTCTTGGAGCAGGTCGTGCATCTCCCCGAGCGAACGAGGTGCATCCAATACAAAGATAGGCTGGAAGCGCCCGTGATGCCCAGAGAGCCCCAGAGAATCTCTGTGTGTGTGTGTGTGTGAAACACAGAGAGAGAGAGACAGGGGGAAGAGAGAGAGAAAGAGAGACAAAGACACACACAGAGAGAGGCAGAAAGAGATGAGAGAAACAGAGACACAGAAAAAATGAGAGAGACAGAGAGATGAGCAATAGAGAAAGAGACAGGATGAGAGATGAGAGACAGAGAAATGAGAGAAAGAGAGAAAGAAAAGTAAGAGAAACAGAGAGATAGAGAAAGGAGAGATGAGAGACAGACAAAGAGGTGAGAGACAGAAAGAGTGAGAGAAACAGACAGAGAAAGAGAGATGAGAGAGAAAGAGAGACAAGTGAGAGACAGAGATGAGAGAGAAAGATACAGAGAGAGACACACACACAAAGAGAGGGGGGGAAGGGAAGGAGAGAGAGAGAGAGAGAGAGATAGAGAGAGAGAGAGAGAGAGAGTTTGCAGAAATAGGTGGCCAAGCTACATGTCTGAAGGACCCCCATCCCATCACTGGGAGTCCAGGCACTTCAGCAAGTGGCACACTGGATTCATATTAGTGGTCCACAGGATTTAAAACTATGCATTTAGTGGTCCCTGAAGTCTGAAAGGTTGGTGACCTCTGGCTTAGATAGTAGAAGAATTTCTTAACTTTTATATATCAATTGTCATAACTTTTATGTCAATTAACCCTAAACTATAACTTATATACTAAAAGAATATTTAGAATATCTTGGACTCCATTATGCATGCATAGAAAAGGAATTGGAGGACAACATTTTGTTAGAGATGTAATAAGTACAATGTTTCTTTTAAATACACATTTTTACAGTTCCTGTACTTACTAAATTTTAGAAGAAGGTAGTGGACATGTGTATGTAAAAAAGCTAAAATTTTCAGAGGTTAATATTCTCTTGAAATACAGTAGATACATGGAATCTGACAACTGGAGAGTGTAAGTGGATTCTCTGTGTCCTTATTATAGCTAAAAGACCGATATTGCAACATTGGAAAGATAAATGGAAAATCCCATTTATTCAATATATTGAAGACTCCATTAAGCTTGCCACCTGTGAACAGATTGCCTATAGACATAGAACTGTATGGTATAATGAAATACAAAATATAGTAGGTAAAAAAAGTATGATGGTTATATAAAGGATATATAAATGTTTTTTTTATTACCGTGTAATACCTTAATTCTGGGTAGAGTCAGGGAGACTGGATGGAGCCAAGCATTTACTGGCTGGATGCCCTTCCTAACACCATGCAGAGTTCATAGCAGATTTTTTTTCTTTACACGCTAAAAAAGAAATGTCTGCCATTACCTAGGATTGAATTTTCAACCTTCCAAGTGGGAGACGAACATCTTGTCCACTAGGCCAAATATTATATTTTATATTAAAAAAAATCTGTTGCATCTTTTTCACTTATTTTTAAGCACTTATTTTTTGATAATATGTGTATTTGTTCCTTTTGTTTTATTTTTTTCTGTTAGTCTTTTAAAAGTAATAAACATTATTTAGAAATTCAACAATTACAGAAAGGTCTGAATATTTTTTAGAACCCTGACTACTTGAATTGATTTTAAACCTACTCACAGATTTTTTTATATATATCCTAGTATAAATGTATTATTACTTCATTGGTATGCTAGTAGCTTCTGTAATTATGTTTTTATGCATATGTACTCTGATATCCCCTCCTTCTCCCCCATAGATGCAAAAGACAGCTTTGTTCCAATGCGTTTCTAAGTGTCTGTTGTTTCAATTTTCATTCTCCAGGCTTTTTATTACACGTTCTTCCATCACATTTCTTATTATTCTCAGTCTTTCCTTTGCGGCATAGCTAAGCTTTCCAAACATATCACCTGAACTGTCCTAGGAGAGTTTACACACACACACACACACACACACACACACACACACACACACACACACACGGATATATATATCTCCAAAGAAATGAAAACCACTGATTTTTTTCTTTCAGTCTTTCTAAGCAGTGTTGTTGGTTTTTTTTAACTTGAGAACTCAACATTCCATATGGACCTTTATTCACTGGGGAAAATATATAGCGCAAGAGAATGGCTGGAATCATATGAGCTGGTGTATGTTTTGTGACTTAAGTGAGCATTCTAAATTTGATGGCAAGTATTGCATGTTAAACTCATTAACTTTAAAATGGACATTATGTGCGCATCCAGGAGCGTGTTCTGTGCAGAATCATATAATGGCTGAATCATGCTGATGCATAATTTGAAAAAAAAAGATTTTATTTCTTTGAAGGAAAAATAAAAGGTGCTTTTCCTCAAGGAGACAAAATTTTCCTTAAATCTGAAACATTTAACAAGGAATTTTACTGTTTTGTTTTTTTTTAAAAAATAGGATTTCTTAGACAAAAGAGGCTAGATCAACCAACACAACAAAATAATTAGTGAGATTAAATTTTATTTTCAAGCATAGACCTGTCATATCTATGACTGGAATTACTTGCAGTTGAAGCCAAAGGAACAAATTTAGCAAATGTAGAGAAAGGGAAAATGTTTGCTGCCAATACCATAGTCACAGTCAATTTAAGGTAATGCTTTCATTTTAATGTTAAATTTATGTTTTACCAAAATCGCAAAAGCGACTGCTGTGAGGGCTCCTGGATTGGGGCTGAAAGACGAAAATGCAAGCAATGTGGTCTACCCCATAATTGGGCAGACCAGGTTCCCCTGATTAAAAAACACATTTTCACTTTAAGTTGCATTATTTATTAGTTCAATAATAGTTTAGATTAACACAATAGCAACAGCAAACTCTCTCTCTCTCTCGGCTTTATAAGGAGATCTATTAGTATTGTGTGTTAGTATTGATCAGTCATTGGCATCTTTACAGAGCAGAGCTTTTTATAGGATAGCATTTTCACATAACCCAAGAAGAACCAATAGCAGCTATACAGTTTTTTCAAAATTTAAAGCACAAGGGAGGAAAGGGGCTTTTTATTCCTTTCTTGAACACTTTTTTTTGCATGACCGTCAGTTTGGACCACTTATGTGATATCTTCAAATACATTCTACACAGAGGTGAAACTCAGCAGGTTCTAGCAGGTTCACTAGAACCAGTAGTAAATTTTCTAAGCAGTTCAGAAAACCGGTTGTTGGAAGAAATCGCCTTTTTTTTCTAATTTACAGGGTTAGTCCTGTAAGGAAGGCAGAAAAAACAACAACATTCTGGTGTTGTTTCCAGCCTAATCTTTATTGCCCTGCTTACAGAAAATGCCCACCCAGTCACATGATCCCCCAGCCACACCCACAGAACTGGTAGTTTAAAAAAATGAATTCCACCACTGATTCTACATGATACACTGGTGTAATATATTCCTATGACTGAATTGTTCATTAATAAACGTTTGCAGGACATGCCTATATGAATTTATCTACTATCCAGAAAATACTTTTGGGATGTGAGATGTTACCATTAGTGGTAAAAGAAAAACAAGAGACAAAAACCAGACCTTTCACTGAAAGAGTTCTGACAGCAAACCACAATCTTGTGACAGCACTGAAGTCAGTCTTGAGTGACAGGATTGAGTGTGAGTCAGCAGTATGCTGCAACTGCCAAAAAAGCTAATGGGTTCTAGGCTGCATCAACAGAAGGATAGCATCAAAATTACAAAAAGTAATAATACCCCTCTATAGTGCAGTACTGAGACCACATTTGGAACACTGCATCCAGTTCTGGTCTCCACGATACAAAA
Source organism: Cerberus rynchops (assembly GCA_032468195.1). Lineage (NCBI taxonomy): Eukaryota > Metazoa > Chordata > Lepidosauria > Squamata > Homalopsidae > Cerberus > Cerberus rynchops. The sequence goes on from JANHFJ010003529.1 coordinate 53,197, forward strand.
AAGATGGTAGAAAGAGTGCAAAGAAGAGCAACAAAGTTGATAAGAAGTCCGGAGACTTAAGTTATATAATGAACAGCTAAGGGAAATAGGTATGTTTAGCCTAATGAAAGAACGTGCGGGGGAGTCTTGATAATAGTCTTACCATATACTTGAGCTTTCAAAGGAAAGAGGGCATTAATTTAATCTCCATAGTACTTGAGGGCAAGACAAGAAGCAATGGGTAGAAGTTCATCAGAAGGAGATTCCAACTGGAAATAATTTCCTGACTCTGAGTACAATTAGTCAATGGAAAAGATTGCCTCCCAGAGTTATGAGTGCTCTCTCTCACCAGAGATTTTCAAGCAAAGATTGGGCAACTATTTGTCCGGAATGTACAAGGACTCCTGCCCTGGGCAAAGAGTTAAAGAAGATCTCCAAGGTCCCTTCAAGTATTATGAGCGGTTTATCCACCCCAAGATTCAGAATATCTGAATGATGTTGCCTTCTGCAAGATCTTGAAAACCCAGCTCTTCCCTGGCATTGGGCCAAGGTGTGTTAGATTAGCTTGCTTTGAAGGAGTTATTTGAAGTTGGAGATATCATGTTTTAATTCTTCTCTGGTTTTGGTTATACAGTATTTTGCTAACACATTTTTAACATGATATTGCCACACAGTCCCAAAATCTGAGTTAAGAGCAGCATAAATTGATTAAACGAATACAATCAATTTAGCCTTCAACCTCTACTTTTCAACTAACATTAATAATTTGTAATATTAAACATTTCCAAAATCTGTGAAAAAGTCTTGTATGAATCAGTTTCACCAGGGGGCTTTAGAATTTTATTTTTAGAATGTATTTTGGTGATAGTTCTGAACTTATTTCAGCGTTACTGAAAGGTGAAGTGTTTGATTCTGTGAATAAGAGGCTTGACGCAATGTTTAAAGTGACAACAGCTCTTTATTTACAGCACAAGCATAACAAGAACGAACCTTCAAGCACTTTGACAGCTTTTATAGTCTTTTAAACAGTGCGCCTTAGCCAATCAGAGAGCAGGGTTCTCCCTCTCTCTGATTCCAGGCGGCCAGACTTGCTGTCTCCTCTATACCTTATATGGGTATAGAACAACGAAGCAATCCATTTTACAGCATACAACGACAGAAAACAACTGCCTTTCTAAAGACTGAGTAGATAAATCTGAGTAAATTAATTTGCAATTACCACAGATTTAGATAATAAAAATACTATCAGATTCACCTGACTTTTAGCAAAGGAAGATTTCTAAATTCTGAGTGTATATTATATGTCACAACAAATAGTGGAATATACAAGAGTTCCTAAAAACAGTATATGTAGTATAACTTTGATCCTTGAATTATTAAAAAAAGGAATACGGTAATTTGAATATTAATGACCCACTTAACTATAATTCTTTAAGTTAGGTAGGTATATCAGTGGTACTCTGCAGTTTTCCTCATCCCTCTTGTCTAAAACAAATAAGAAATAAGCCGGTCAATGTTTTTTTTGTCTCCTGTTTATTTTTTAAGTCAGGCAGCTTTGGAATCCAATAAACAAACAAACAAATAAACAAATAAACAAAAAACAAACAAACAAACAAACAAACAAACAAACAGGAGTGTATGAAAAGAGTCAAACTTCTATAATCAAAGCCTTGCCTAGAAGTTTTTGATTGCATGTTCACTCCACTATCTTGACATATCCTGAAATGGTCCTATGCATGGAATTGGGTAATTTCTCTTGCAGGAACACTTGTAGGACATGTATGAGTCAAATATTTCATTTGATATATATAACAAATAGCAAAGACACATCTGAATTTAGTTTGTTCCTGTTTCTAAGCTATTTCACTCCATATCTTTTTTTAAAAACAGAGTACTAAGCCCCTCTATTTACTGTGCAGCATATACAGTAGCTTCATTTGCTTTCATTTGTTCCCTCCCTTGCTCTCTCAGTGATAAGCATCTGTGTAAAATAAAATGTAGACTGAAATTATGACAATCAGAGCTAGTATCTCTGTTGGTTTAGAATTATGGAGCACATTAGTTTCATTCATTCAGTTAAATTAAAATATGAATTCAGAATTATAATTCCTATTCTATTAACATTGTCCTGTGATTCTTCTACTCCTTCTGTTAACACATTCCCACACCTGGAATACTGCAATCCACACCTAAAATACTCAACCAATTTTGGTCACCATACTACAAAAAAGATGTTGAGAAAAACTTTTTGGAAAAAGTTCAGAGAAGAGCAACTAAGATGATCAAAGGACTGGAGACTAAAACGTATGAAGAATGGCTGCAGGATTTGGGCTTTCCTAGTCTAAAGGAAAGAATAATTAGGGGTGACATGATATCAGTATTCCAATACTTGAGGAACTACCACAAAGAGGGGGTCCAATTATTCTCCAAAGCACTGGAGGGCAGGACAAGAAACTATGTTTGGAAACTAATCAAACAGAGAAGCAACCTGGAATTAAGGAGAAACTTCCTAACAATGAGGACAATTAACCAGTGGAACAGCTTACCTCCAGAAATTATGGGTGCTCCATCACTGGATGTTTTTAAGAAGAGTCTAGACAATCACTTATCTGAAATAGTATAGGTTTTCCTGCTTGAGCAGGGGGCTGGACTAGAAGACCTCCAACTCATTCATTCTATTCTAATATTTGATGGGATGTACAAACTACATGGAGAACATGTAGAAGAAAGAAAAAGTCAGAAGAAAACACTAAACTGAACTCTTACTTGTAGATTTCTACATTCTGAACCTAAGTGAGGAGGGTTGCTTTGCTTTCCAGAGTGTGGATGGCTTATAAGACTAAAAGGAATGACAGCACACCTGGTTGCTCACCTAAAGATCAGATGTGAAGATTGCATGAAAGTGAAAAACAAAGAGGAAACAGATGCTGCCCTCAGTTTGGGATTGGATGATTCTGAACCTTTACATCAATCTTGTCTTGAGTGCTTCAAGGGCATTAAGACCACCATGTACATCTAGACCATTTTAAAATAGAGGAGCATTTTATACTGGTCCTACCATGGAGAAATTTAGCATCCACATCTAGAACTGCTTTTTTCTATGACTGGATCTATATTATGGAAAAACTGAGACTGACCCTCTCTGTTGTCATTTCTGTGGTGGGTTAAATCTCACTTTTTATCTAGACCTTTGGGTTAATTTAGAGATTTGTTTTCTGCGACTTTTAATCATGTTTAATTGCTACAATGAATTTTAAATAATATTTTTTTGGAAACTGCCTAGAATCACAAAAAGGAACAGACAAAGTATGTTCATAGATGGATATATGGGTATATGGTAGATATGGAGCTACTTACTGCTCAGTCACAGCTTTGGGTGGTTCAAGAAAAGGGTTTGGTGTTTGTTTTTTTAAAAAAAAATTGGTCTTCCAAAGCCTTAACTTTATTGTGCCACATAGTAAACCTAAAAAAATAAGACTTTTAAGATTTTATTCCACCCAGAAGGCAGTAGGAAAGGACTGCATGTTGATTCTTCTTGCGCAGTTCTTCTTTTCCCCTGCAATGATAAGGGTAGCTGTTACAACAGGACACCTTTGTTATCTTTGATATTTAGAATTTTATAAAATCAGTTTTTTTGAATTTCCAAGATTACCAAAGGCTCGCCACTGCAGAATTCCATCAAACTATAATATTACAGAAGTACCATGGGGACAAATCTGGATGGATTCTCTTTATATAATTTTTATTAAAGAAATTTTTAACAAGACAGAAACAATACAAATTTTAGAAAAGAAACTAAGAAAATAATGAATAGATAAGAGAGAAAATAAGGAAAAGAAAATAGAAAAAGAAAGAAAAATTATAAAGAATCCGATTTTCATATCGGAGGTTATAAATGTATTTATATTTTACCCTACTTAAGATTGTATCATAATTTCCTTCTTTCTGTAGTCTGTCCTTTCTAAGCATCAAACCTATCAATTAGAAGCTCTTTTTTTTTCTTCAGCAATATGTCTACAAGGATAGATCCAAATGTCTTCTTAAATGAGTCTATGGATGTTATATTGTACTACTAGTTGGCTGCTATAGTTGGTTTTTATTGTTGAACAATTGCCTGATGAATGATAATAGTTGTCTTTCCATGTTGAAGTCATCAAAATGAAAAACGTATTTATAGCATTGAGGGAACATCATTGCCACCATTTTTTTGGGCTCATTCCTGGTACAATTTTGTAATAATTCTAGGTAATGCTTTTCCAATGTGAATATTATATTGGCAATTCATGACGGGCCTAATAACTCCTTAAGTTATAGTCCAACTTCCAGCATGTTCTTAGCTGTCCTCTGATATAATCTGCTTCTCAAACAAATAGAATCATTGTTGCATTATGGATTACCCCAAATGTATGCCAAGATCTATCAAATTCCTATGTTAAAAAGTAACCATATATCTAATATTGTGGGACATGAAAGTCCATATGCTGATACCTATGGATAGCCTATTTCTAAATGCTTTATTAATATATCATGGTAATTTTTGAGCCCATTTCTCTGCTTTATATATTTTGATGTAAATCACAGAATTGATGGGTGTGGGAGTTATCAATAACTTTACCTCACCAGTTAGAAAAGTTACAACAAGGCAAGCTTTTTCCTGACTTATGGCTGCAATTAAGTTTCAGATCTATGTTGCTAAGCGAGACCTTTGTTAAGTGAGCTTTGCCCCCATTTTTCAACCTTTCCTGCCAAAGTTGTTAAGTGGATCATTGCAATTGTTTGGTTAATAACACCGTTGTTAAGTGAATCCATCCTCCCCATTGATTTTTCTGGTTAGAAAGTCACAAAAGTAGATCATGTGACACTGCAGTCATAAATACGAATCCATTTGCCAGGCATCTAAATTTTGATCACATAAGCATAGGAAATGCTGCAGTGGTCGTAAGTATTGAAAAACTGTCATAAGTCACTTTGTTCAATGCCGTTATAACTTTGAATGATTGTCAAATGAACTGTACATGTACATGTACATGTACACCCCATGCTAAGACAGAGAATAAGGTTCAAAAAGCAGCTAGCCCCTATGAAGGCAGTTCCCGGGTCTTTAACAAATGTGGTTACTGTATTTTTTGGCATATAAGATGCACCTGAGTATAAGATGCACCTAGATTTAGAAGAGGAAAACAACAACAACAAAAGTTTTAGGCTTCCACATGCCCCATTTTCAGACCTTTTTTCAGTCTGTTTTTGAGGCTTTTTTGAGGCTTTTTTCCAGCTTTTTGGGGGGCCTTTTGGGGC
>JANHFJ010003530.1:63232-74693 GCA_032468195.1 Cerberus rynchops
AGCCTGCTTCTCTGTGCCACCTACTGACACAAACACGGCACAGAAGCCATGCCTGCAACACCTGGTAGGTGGCACTCTTGGAAGTTTCAGAAGCGAAATGTCTTCAAAGGAAAAACCAAGAAAACCCAGTTGCCTCCTGAAAAAGCACCTTTGAGACAGATATATGAATTGTTGCTCTCTGGTGTTTTTTTCACTTGTTTGTGGCTTTGGTTGCTGCATTTTTATTAAAATTACAAGAGGGAATGTTCTCATAACATTTTGTGAGATGACATCCCTACAGAACAGAACAACAAATAATAAAAGGACAAATTTTGTTTTTATTGGAATACATGATCAGTCCACATACTTTCCATTTGCTAGGCATTTTTTCTCACTAGGAAAATAATTCCTAAGGTCATCATAGTTCATTCTCTTAAAGGGACAGATATACGTAGATACACCTGAACAGGATGTTGTTTAAATCTTGCTTTTAATATAAAAGACTCCAAAAACAATCTGATGGTTTAAAGAAAAAAAAAAACCAAATAGCCAAAATAATATTGTATTAAAAAGGGGGAAATGTTATCACAAAGATGTTATCACAATTACAAAACCCATAAGGGACTTTCAGTGTGAGGTCTTCAACAAATTTAAGAGTAAACTTATTTTTCATTTTATTCTCAGTCTTGGTCTTTGGTCTCATTGGTCTTATTCTGTCACAATTTCATGGAATCATGCACGAACCAAACCTTCATGTACATTATAAGGTACAGTAAGCAAGAATTTATACCATAGACATTGCCAGGTATCATCTACCTTTTGGATCTCAGGGACCACTAAATTCATAATTTTAAATCCAGCGGACACTAATATGATCTGCCTAATGACCAACCCCTGATTTAGTGCAATATAAAAAATGCAAATAATTTTTCTGAGGACCACCAAAATTTTCTCATGGACCACCAATGGTCCATGGGCCATTGGTTGATGACCGCTGATCTATGACATTTAAACAGAGATGATCCACGAGACTGTTCCCGTGTCTAAAACTTTTAGCCATAGGAAGCAATTGAAGAAGAGGGAGAAAGGTTAGTGACTGCTGTTCTGCTGGGACCATGAGCAAATATTATAGAAGAATCAATGTCCTTTTAGGTGAACCAAAATACCCCCCCCAAAAATGCAATCGTTGGACTTAGGATGTGAAGATTCACAAGGTCTTGTGAATTCCTGCAGATATTTGTATTATATACCCTGATGGTTGGAGGGAAGACTATACCAGACAGTTAATAGTGGAGTATTAAATTTAACAATGAGAAATCACCCAACGTGTAGGACGTGAGTCTGCAAGTGTTATGTGAATTAGCAGATTAGAAATGAAGTCTGCAATGCATGGTTTGTCAATTTACAAAGTAAATTAATGGCTTCCCTGTGACTTTTGATCTGATGACACCTTGTTCGTTTAAGCAATTTTACTGCCAACAAAATGTTAAGAGATGCATCTGAGGCTGTCACTTTTGGTGACCTGTTCATGGTGCAAGAATGCCAACCTTAGATGATGTTCTAGAGCACATTGGAGAGTTTGACTTGTATCAGAAAAGAGCATTTTTTGTCCTGTGTTTGCTCTCTGCTGCCTTCACACCCATCTATGTTGGTATCGTTTTCTTAGGGTTTACTCCTGAGCATCGTTGCCGGACAGCTGGGCTTCCTGAATTAACAGCTAGATGTGGCTGGAGCCTTGAAGAGGAATTGAATCATACCCTTCCAAAAAAAGAAACTCACGGAGATGCTTTCATTAGTCAGTGCCAGAAATACAATGTGGATTGGAATGTATCTGGGCTCAGCTGCACAAATCCAATTGATTTTTTCACTGCTGACAGCAACACCAGCCATATTCCTGTTGTTACATGCCAAGATGGTTGGCTTTATGATTTCCACGGCTCATCCATTGTGACTGAGGTAAGATGCCTGCAACAATCATAAACTGCTTGCTACAGTAGATGATAAAGCTAATGTAAAGAGCTAAACCTCTGCTAGGCCATTTTGGCTAGTGAAACTGAGATGGACACCAAAGGTGTCCATCTCTTCTCCAGATGTTATTGCCTCTTGAAGTTAGACAGATGAAGGAGCTGATATGCTCTCTCCCAAGATAGATCTACTAATTATTGCATATTATCTTTTGGACAACAAGCAAAATATGTACTATTCACCTGAGTTCAAGGTTAACAATCACCTTAGAAAAGATGGTAAAATCAAGCATAATGTATAAATGTTCTAAAGAGATATTTTTAAAAAATCCCTTGGATGTTCAATGGGAAATAGAGGTGTTTAAATTCAGAGAGAACAAATATCAGAGAAGGAGACATGAGACAATAAGTAATTGCCTTGAAAGAATTTGGAAATAAATGACGAAGATTCAGACCTTGTCATGTTTAGAGGGGACTCATTGATCATAACAGGACAACTTAGACATGCTGATGTAGTTTTAATTTATGAGATTTAATGTCTTAATGTTAATGTCTAAACAGTATATTATAGTTAAATGCTCTGAATATTATTTACAGCAAAAAAAGGTGGGGGAAAGGAAAGATGTTTTTGCTATTATATCTTAAATTTAAAGAAAAAGTTACTTTTGTGTAAAATATTTGAAACATTTTGATGTACTTTCTCTAAGTAAGTAGCATGCTTTCTCTTTTCAGTTCAACCTGGTGTGCAAAGATGCCTGGAAACTGGATCTATTTCAGTCATGTGTGAATGTGGGCTTTTTTCTTGGTTGCATAAGCATCGGCTACCTGGCAGATAAGTGAGTAAGATTTTCCAAGTTAAATTGCAGTGTTTGCTGTTTCTCTATTGCAAAGAAAAGGGGAAGCTGCAGAGACATTCTTGAGTTGTGAGGTGCGAACAAAGTTGCCTTTTGTTGGAAAATTAAAACTTGGAACGGAATGTCGTATTATGTATTCAGCAGGTGAGAATATTTGTTCTCTCAGTTGGCCCTTAGCTGCCCTTTCATTAGGTCCAATGAGATTCTATGCAAACTAATATTACTTTGTTAAGGGGAAGTCCAGCCGGTCAACAGGAAATAAAGTGGTGTGAAGTATTGTTTCCTGTGCCATTTTTCCCTGGTTTATGACCAATTAGACTTTAGTTTGCCTAATATATTTTACTTCAGTTTGATGTAGTAGATAAGACATCAAGCTAGAAACTGGGAGAGTATTTGTTCTCATCCTTAGGCCCAAAGACAGCAGGGTGACTTTGGGCCAGTCTCTCTCTTTCAGCCCTAGGAAGGAAACAATGGCTACGCACTTCTGAAAATCTTGCCAAGAAAACTGCAGGAACTTGTCTATCTGGTTACTAAGAGTCAACACAGACTTGAACGCAAAAGGAAAAAAAAAGATTTTATGTGCATGGGACCATAATCTCCAAGGGCAACTGGAAATTAGCAATAACACATAACAATCATACAGTAATACATGTAAACTTTCACAGTAAACAATAAAAATATTACATTACAATAAATGAAGTAATCCAATCCAATTAAGCCATTTTTTAAACATTTTGGAGCCAGACAGCCTGTGCAGACTTATCGAACAGATATTTTAAGACCTAAAGAAGAGACATGGGAATGCCACCAGCAATAACATACTGCATTGCACTGCCTCAAGTCTGAACATAGATGGCTTTTGTTCTCTCAGTCTTTTCAACGTGTTTCCACATCACAGCACTCTGGAGCAAGAGGACTGGACTAAATTAATGAATGAGTTTTTTAAAAAATTGCCTAGAGTTTCATTGGCAAATAATTCTGGGTCTTCAATAACATTAATACTGTTCATCTCCCTTCTGCTTTTCAAGTACATAATAATGACTGTAATGTCTTTTCTCTCTAGGTTTGGCCGAAAACGGTGCTTACTAATTACCATCCTAATAAATTCTATCTCTGGTGTTCTTGTGGCTGTTGTCCCTAGTTACACATGGGTAATGATTTTTCGCTTGATACAAGGATTGGTCAGCAAAGGAGGCTGGTTAACAGGATACATCTTGAGTAAGAGTGTTGATAGTTTAAATATTCAGTTGATACTGCACAATATACTGTTGTACATTAAGCACGCTCCTGACCCTACTCTTACACATTGATTAAAATAAAATAATTACTATTTCCATCTAACAACACTGGGTAACCTTTCATTTATTTAATTAAAAGTTTCCATATAGGGTTTTGTTGGGGTTTTTAATTTCAGAATGTACCAGTGGTAACTTTTGCTAATATGGAAAGCTGCTTATTCATTATTCGTAGAAGATGCTTTGTTCAATTAATAAAATATATGTGAGACGTAGGAATATTTGCAGGGAGAAGTCAAAACAAGGTGTTGGCCACAACTGTGCAGTCTGAACCCTACTCTTCCTTAAAGTGTGTCATGGCATACATTAAAAAGGGGTGTATGTGCTCAGGTAACACAACTGTGGCCAACATCTTGAATGTTTTGATTCCCTTGCGGACAGCTTTGGTGGGATGGCGTGCCCATTTTAAGCTTGGGAAAGTTCATAAAATTCCAAGAGTATACTGAATATTTTTGATGGTGTCATAGAAAGGTATGCTTCACCGTTTTATAGAAACTGAATTTTGAATGATGAATAGTATCTCATACATTTAAAAATGGAAACTCTCCTAATTGAATACTACATGTAGAAGTGTAAAACTGAGCTCTGTTCCAATGATGATGATGGCGATGATAATACAATACTATGTTTAATTTCCTCCACCCTTTCAAAGTTGCAGAGTTTGTTGGTCTGAACTATAGAAGAACAGTTGGTATTGTTTATCAAATGGCCTTCTCTGTTGGACTCCTCATACTTGCTGCTGTTGCTTATGGAATTCCTCACTGGAGATGGCTTCAACTTGCTGTCACATTGCCCAATTTCTTCTTTTTGCTCTATTATTGGTAAGTAAGGCCATCTTTCTAATTAAAACAGAAAAAAAACCTCACAAGAATGCAAACAAAATATTGTAACCAGGAAAAAAACTTAAATTGGGGCCTAACTAGATACTTTATTTTTCCAGGGAAAATGCACTTGTTACCAGATTTGCTTTGAATGATATCACCTAAATTTAACATTCCAAGATGTTAATCTAGGGAAGTGTGTAATACTTTGGATTTGGAATGTGAAGGGCAATGAATTGTCTTTAAAACAACTGTGGGTTGTTGTTTTTTTTGCAGTCATTTGATAGCCACAGAGGGCAGCTGCATGATCTTGTGAAAATCATGGTACTTTAGAGTGGCAGATAGGTGCTGTGTTCATGGTTCTGTGCACTCCAAAGTATATTTTGTCAATTATTTTCAAGTTAGTATACTTTTGAAAGGTCATTGAAGATTGGCAATATTAATCCGTGTGAAGATCTTAGAAAAGAACTGTTATGTTGTAAGAGTTGAGCTGGCTTTTCATTTCTGGAAGTTTTATGTCCTACCTAGGTAACATCTCCAGTGCTAGGATGTTGGGGAAGTGAGATTTGCTGCTTATTGTGGAAACTGCTTATATGGGAGTGGATAGTCTATGCTGCTGCATTTTATTGCTTTGTATGCGATTGCTGGGCCACTTTACTGATGTGGTGCCACCTATTGTAGTGTCTTCTCATGCAACTATTAAACATCACCCAGATGAGCAGCAGATGATATTGCGTGAACATTACAAGAAACTAATAATATGTCAATCACATGGTAAATAGCAACACTCAACTGCATAGCTCACCCAATCACATACAATCCTGGTAGGACAGACCACTATACATTCCCCAGCTAACCAACAAACCTTATTTCTTCAAAATGAGATATGTCAGGCTCCAAGAACCAAGAAGGACATGTAGCAATTCTTCTAAGCAGATATCTTTATTGTTCCACACCTATAGACAGAATCTTACCAAACTAAAGCAAACTACTCCCTATATGAAGCATATACTTTGGGAACTATCAGAGAGGGGCTATCTTCACCCTCTTTCTCTCACACGAAGTAACTGAACTGAGTTGCTGATTACTCCTCTGAAATGCATTTCCTCCAGACTACATTCCATGATAGATGTGATCTTGGTGGGTCAAACCCAGACAACTCCTGACACTCCAACCCTGAATAACATACAGGTAGTCCTTGACTTATAACCATAATTGGGCCCAGAACGTCCATTGTTAAGTGAGACAGATGTTGCATGAATCATGGCCACTTTTACCATCATTTTTTGTTATGGTTGATGAGCAAATCATCGTAGTTGTTAAATGATGAACCTGATTGTCAAATAAATCCAACTGCCTCTATTGACTTTGTTGGAAGACAGCTGGAAAGGACACAAATGGTGCTCATGTGACCTCACAACACTGCAACTATTGTAAATGCATGTTGATTGCCAAGGGTTCAAATTCTGATCACATGATCACGGGGACTCCCTGATAGTTGTAAATCACTTTTTTCATCACTTTGAACAGAGATTAAACAGATAAGTCAAGGACTACCTGTGTATTCTCTATCATCACAAGATTCATCATATGAACTTGGAGAACTGTGAGAACTTGGACCAGATAGTTCAAAAGGAAACTTGTGTAACAGGGAATTTATACCAGATACTGCACACTTGCTACAGAGAAGCTGAATCTTGTTTCCAAAGTAATGTTTCAGCCAAGTTTTCTGTCATCCTGATTTTGTGTTATCCCCAGTATTTCACAGATACTGTACACTGCTTTACAGGTGTCTTCCAGAATCCCCAAGATGGTTGATAGCCCAGCACGAAAATGACAAAGCCCTGAAAATTATTAAACGTATTGCCAAGGGGAACCAAAAGAAGCTGCCACCATCCATGGAGGTAATCAGATCTATGTCCCTGCAAAGCTATCCCAGGAGTGGTATGCTGTGCAGATAATATTCCGAAATATGGATTTGACATCTCACTTGGTAAGCTAGGATTCTGGACAGAACTTGTAATTTTCAAAGTACTCTTTGCAGACATGTTGCCTCAATTCACCCTACTATTGCTTGTGAGTAGATACTGCTGTATATTATTTAGTGCTTCTTGAATAGAGAATGCAGTATAAATATAATAGCAAATAAATAAGAAGCTCAACATGTTAGTAACTCCAAATCAGATGTTATCCCAACAGAATTGCTTCCATGTGGACATCACCATGAACAGCATGGAAAGAGCAAAATAACAATAACAACAACAACAACAATCCTGGTTAAGTAAGACTTTTGCCCAAGGAAATGACTGTAGAAGGAGGGTGGTGCAAGATTATTTTCCTCCCTAGGTTTATAAGAAGTCTCTTATTTCTCCTACTCAGATCAGTACAAATCCACCCATGAGATCCAACAGCTTTTGGGAAATGCATTTTTGGACAGATTGGGCTGTTGTGGTGAGAAGATGAGAAAGTCACCTCATTTGTTGGAACTTTCACTTTACTCCAATTGCTGTCAGTCAGGAAATGAACATGGAGAACAGACACACGTTTGAGTTACAAAATAGGACACATTTCCTTTTATAGCTGACTATTGTGTTTCCCATGTATTTTTTTACTTTGAAAAATTGAAAAGCTAAGTCCTCTCACCAGAATCCCGGATATCTTTATTTCAACTACCCCCAACACTGAAAAATGTTTTTGTTTTGGTCCTAGAAACTTCAGTCTGAAGAAGAAATAAGTGAAAAGCCTAGCCCTTCCTTTATAGACCTGGTGAGAACACCACAGATAAGGAAACATACATTAATCTTAATGTACACTTGGTAAGAAAAATTTGTTTTTTAAAATAAGGTCCAAAGACATTTCCATGTAGCTGACTAGCTCAAGGGAAGGCTGCAGAAATAGTACGAATGGCAATAGGAGACCAGAAGAAATAGCAATGAAATCAAGGATAGAATCAATCAGCAATGTTTCTTTTTTAATTAAACTTTAATTTAATTAAACAGCTTACAATATTTAATTTAATTAACTGCTACTTGTTTAGCTTTTGATTGTGGAATGGAAAAGGTTAGCCTTTATTACTTGAGCAGAATGTCTTGGCTCAATCTTCCTTTCATGAAAGCAATCCATTTTCTCTCACATCCACAATTTGTGAGAAGAATACTTGCACTTAGAGGAGCTCTTTAGTTACTTGACTGGATTTACACATCGTAGTATGCCATTGTTTGGTTAGCTACAGTTCAGCGATTCATCTCAGTTAGGAAATTTAACATTCCAAGGATGTCCAACCTTGACAACTTTAGGACTTGTGAACTTCAACTTCCAGAATTCCCCAGCCAGCCAGCTACTCTCAATTTTGGGAGTTGAAGTCCAAAAGTATTAAAGTTGCCAAGGTTGGATACCTCTGTTTTAGATCACAAAATGTGCTTTACAAATCACAATGCTTAAGTTCACCCAACAATAAGCTAAGCCAAAATAAAAGAAAGCACATTAGGTCTAAAGAGGTGTGAAGCAAAACTGCTTTTATAATGCAATGTGTCCTGGCATTAATGTCAATAGGTAGCCAGGTACACTTTATATGCATTAATTCTCAAGCTCTTTGGCATTAAACTATACTCAGGTTTCATTTCAAACTGTCTTCCAGCTTTAGAAAATGGTGTGAGGCAATACAGTACAGGACTTTCTGGGTGAATAACGGTTTGCAAAAAATTAATAATAATAATAACCAACCCTGGCTTCATCTAGCTTCCACTTCTTTGCCTAGGTTTACCTGTGCTGTAGTGTATCAGGGCCTCATCATGCACCTGGGAATCGGTGGAGGCGACATTTACCTGGACTTTTTTTATTCTGCTCTTGTGGAATTCCCTGCTGCCATCATACTTATAGTCACAGTTGACCGCATAGGCCGCCGTTCTCCCTGGGCTGTGGCAAATTTTATGACAGGAATCGCCTGTCTCATTACTGCCTTAGTCCCTGAAGGTGAGTGTTATAGTGATACATTGTGTGTGCCCCTTTTCTCTCTAATCTAGGGGTCAACAATTGCCTTCCAGTTGGGTTGAGTTCTGACAGCCATGAGTCCCAGCCAGCATGGCCAAGTGGTGAGAAATGAAAGGAAAAGCATCCAAAGACAGATGGATGCTATTCTTTGCACCTTTTTCCCCCCTACCAAAATATAATGTATAGAGCTTATACCATTCCCCTCCCTTGGACAAGAGGAAATAAAATTTTGAGATAATTCTGTGAATGAAATGATCCAATCAGGAAAGAGATAATCAGACATGCCTTTGTCCATCCTCCCTTCATCCCAGCTGCTTCATAAATGAAATCCATCCTTTTGTGTTAGATGTACGCAAAATTGTCTCCCCCTCCTTCCCCACACGAGCTTTACACAATGGCTACTGGGTAAACTTGACTCTTGAAGCATGGACGTATGTACAAATGCTGTGCACGGATTCTTTAATTTATTTAGTGACTTTATAGGCCGCCACATTTTATATAGATGACTCTGGGTAGCTCAGAGTTAAAACAGAATAAAAGTGAAAAAAAAAACTCTAACCAGAGTAAAAAAGCATTTAAAAAGTGACATAAAAACAGAAGAATAGCAAATATTCAGACAAGTCATGACAGAAGCTCACCCAGGCTATCAGATGACCCACCCAGGCTTGATGATAAAGTCCTCTGTGAAAGACTCATCTAATTTCAGCATGGGTCTTGATATTCTCAAGGGAAGGCATTATGGAGGAAAACACCTTCCTCCTAGGTCCTGAGAGACAGCAGCCCTCTCTCTCACAGACAGGGAGATCTGGTCTCCTGCCAGATCTCATAGACAAGTAGACACCACTGAGTACATAATGTACTATATGCTTTTTTTATCTAAGTATTTGTATAATATATAAATATTCGTTATGTAAGCATTTATTTAAAGAAATACAAAGAAAACAGCAGCTGCTTGGGTCATTTGGATTCTAGAACATACCAAATACAAGGCAACTTATTTCTATGCAATTTAGAGGTTTTGTGTCTATGTATTATCCTTCAATCCTTTATTCCCTGATGCCTACTATGCTATTTGAGTAGTTATTACTTGCTGAATAAAGTAGAATTCCTAATTAGGTATGAACTCCTCTACCACTTTTGCATCCCCCACTCATAAATCAAACAAACAAACAAAATCCCTCAAGAAGTTAAAAGACAAGAGTCAGCTGAGAATATCGTTCAATATTTTTTTCAGATCTCTATTGGCTAAAAGTGACTGCCGCTTGCTTGGGCAGGCTGGGTATTACAATGTGCTATGAAATGATTTGCTTAGTCAATGCAGAGCTCTACCCAACCTTCCTCAGGTGAGTGAATTCTCTTCAGTTATCCTGGGTTGGGATGAACTTCATTGGACCTTTCCAGGTTGGATTGGGCTGAACCAAGGAGGAATTTCTTGACAGTTAGAACAATTAATCAGCGGAACGACTTACCTCCAGAAATTGTGGGTGCTCCATGATTGGAGGTTTTCAGGAAGAGACTGAACAGCCAATTGTCTCAAATTGTATAGGGCAGTGGTGGTGAACCTTTTACTTACCGTGCCGAAAAGTATGTGCTTTGTGTGTGTCATCTGCCCTTGTGTGTGGCTCCTCCACATGTACTGCAGGTACAAGCGCACCATCTGCACATGCATGCATGCATCTTTTGCATGTGCAATGCACAAGCGGTCTGTGCAGGCACCCACGCACACATGAGCAATCGTGTGTGCATGTGCAGAAGAGCTCTGAAGACCAGCGGGATTTCCTGCTGCAATTGCACACATGCACAGCGGAACCCCAAAGACCATTGTGCATGCTCAGTTGGAGGTAAGTTGGCTGACAGCTTGTGTGCCCAGCAAGATGGCTCTAAGTGCCACCTGTGGCACCCATGCCATAGGTTCGCCATCACAGGTATAGGGCCTCCTGTTGAGCAAGAGGTTGAACTATAGAAGATCCCCAAGCTCCCTTCCAACTCTTGCTATTCTGTTATTCTTGCTCAAGTAGCTTTTGATATTCAAAGTCAACTTGTGATGCATGGACATTTCCATCCCATCCTACCAAGCTCATTTAATTTAATTTAATTTAATTTAATTTAATTTAATTTAATAACAACATTTCTATACTGCCCCCTCTCCCGAAGGACTCAGGGTGGCGCACAGCCATTTAAAAACAAAAAAAATATAACAATTAATATACAGTTAAAAACAAATTAAATTAAAGTGACCAATTAAAATTAAATTTTGGAATATTAAAAATAACAATTTAAAATTCCAGCCAATAAAACCAATTTAAAAACCAATTAAAACCAATTTAAAAAACCCCCCAACCAATAGTACTAGGTCAGACCAGCTTGTTGAAACAAAAAGGGTTTTAGTGTGCGCCGGAAGGTCCATAGGTCCGTGATGGTCCGGATCTCTGGGGGCAGTTCGTTCCAGAGGGAGGGCGCCCCCACAGAGTAGGCTCTAACCCTTGGGGCTGCCAGATGACATCGTCCTGGCAATGGAACCCCAAGGAGGCCCGCCCTGTGGGAACGCATGGGTCGAC
>JANHFJ010003532.1:28596-43829 GCA_032468195.1 Cerberus rynchops
CTCCCACCACAGCTGCCGAGACCCCAGACCCCGCCGGTGGACCCTGGCCAAGCAGTCCAGGTCACCCTCGTCCTCACCTCCAGCCCAACCGGCCAGACCCCCCCGGCTCCTCAGGCCCGCCTCCACCTCCGCCGACATCCCGACGCTGACCCCCAGTTACTTTCAGGGCCAGCCACTCAGTCCAACTCCCCGCTCGTAAGTCCAAGTTTCTAAATTCTTAGTTTTCCGATATTATTCAGTTGTTTCTGTTGTTTTCTGTTGTTTTTGCTCAGTTGGAAGCAAAGGGAGCAAAAACACAGAGTGAAGACGCGGAGCGAAGAAAAACGCGGCCGCCATTCCTTGCACTTGCGCAGATATGAAGTTAATTCAAGCACTAAGGGGTCCAGAAAAATGATATGCTATTTAATTTAATTTTTAATTTAATATTTAATGTGAGATATACAAAAATAAATAATAGAAAAAAGTGCTTTTATTTTTTAACCTGTTGATAATCCACAAATGCCAAAGGAATTGAAACAAATTTTGGTGCATCTCAGAATCACAAGTTTGTCTAGTTCTTCTGTAGACCTTCAATATATGGATAGCTTTAAAGTTCAGTATAAGGAGCAGAGTAACAAATTTCCAAAATGGTATTTAACTTAAGATGAATACCACACTACCATTATTTTATCTGTATTTAATATAAACAACTGATATAGGATTAGCCCAAACTCGTGTTGTTTTATTTTTGTTTTTGTAAACTGTTTGCACCTAAAATGAATTTACCAAATTAACTACCATACCTAGTAAAGCTGCTTTTGATTTTTTAAAAAGTTTTTAATTTTCAGAATATTAGTATTCTTTATTTCCTGTTCCTAGTGATATGGACAGATATAAAATGGAAACATGATCAAATAACACTTGTCCCAAACAAATATGATAGATATACTGTAAATATATAGCATTCTGTGTATGGGTATTAGTACAATAGTTTAACCACCTAATAAAATGTGAAAATATTTCTTATTGCTTAGGGTTAGGGTTGAGAGAGGTTGAGAGTCAGACCTAAATGTAGTACCTCTTAACTGCAGCTCACATTCAAGACTTCCATGATCAAATATAATACATTTATAATATGTTTAATCAATATTTCTCAACTTCTAAAGTCAAGGCAACTTTCAACTCAGTGTAATAAACTATTAAATAGTGAGCGATTATTAATTCGTGTTGATTAATTTTGATAAGTTTGTAATTTCAAGACCATATGTAAAGAAAGAAGTCCTTTGAAACAGCTAACCCCCCTAAAGATATCTGGGCCATCTTCTTCTTTTACATTTTCAGACCATTATAAAATATGGCTGATAAAAAAAGCTACTTGGAAACAAGTAAATTCATGATAATCCCACATGGTGAGCAACAGGCGAATTCTTTAAAATTGTATTAGTTGATTTTTTTAAAAAAAAATCTTACAATTTTAACAGAACAAGCTGCTCAGGGACTTCAGAAATCTAGTCTTAATTATCAAAGTAAAATGTAATAAATAAATAAAATAAATAAATAAATAATGTTTTACTAATAAGTAAAGAAATAAAAATATTAAATGAATATGTGTGAATATATTTATATAGAACTCCACCATTTGCTATTTGTAGGATAGCTTCCTCTATCATAAAAGTGAAGAGAGAAACCTCTGGCATTTGTGGAATACTATGGTACAATAAATATTTGCTTTTGTTAGCAGTTTCCCCCCCAACAAATCTTCTTTGGGATAGTGGGCATATTTGTTTTCTGTAAAAATAATATCTTCCAATAGGTTTCAGCTGTGCAAATCACTCCAATTTCTAATGCAGATATACTTTTTATACCATAGCAATGAGGTTTCAGTGGAGGAAAAAAATCCTCTGTTATCCTTAATTTGAATTCTGCTGCCTGTCATTTGCTCATTTAAAAGAAGGTGTTGATTGACATGTGGATATAGGGAAAAAACATATTTGGAGATGGAACAACTATAGCAGAATACCCCTGGTGGAAGAAATATTATTCTTTGGAAGACAGCACTTACAGAACAATGTCAAAGAAGTGAGAGGCATAAAACTAAACAGTATTCAAAAACTGTATCAGCATAGCAAGGAAGGGAGAGAAAATCAAACTTTGTCTGAATCATTTAACGTTAAAAATTGATCTAGAGTACAGGTAGTCCTCGACTTACGACCAAAATTGAGCCCAAAATTTATGTTGCTAAGTGAGACATTTGTTAAGTGAATTTGGCTGCAATTTACAGCCTTTCTTGCCACAGTTGTTAAGTGAATCACTGCAGTTGTTAAATTAGTAACACGGTTGTTAAATGAATCTGGCGTCCCCAGAAGGGGATTACATGATCCATCATAAATATGAATCAGTTGCCAAGTCTCTGAATTTTGATCATGTGATCATGGGGTTGTGTGAAAAATGGTCCCAAGTCACATTTTCCCATGCCGTTGTAACTTTGGTCATTAAATGAACTGTTTTAAGTTGAAACTGACCTGTAGTATCAGTGTTTTAAAGAGACATGTTATATTATCCAAAACAAGCCGTTGCCTTTGGAAAAAGCAGCAGATTTTAAGGATACAAGTATTTGATAGCAAATCCAACAGCTTTCAATCAAAAAATGACATGAAGCTATAACAGGTTTTATTGAACATTTTGGCAGTGCTAATTTGATTCCTTTTCCCATGGTTGGCACATTGTGGAAACTGTTGCTTATTTGCCTACTATTTGTTTTATTCTCTGTGACCTAAATCTCCACTGCATTTTTGTGCCCCAGATGCAGCATTGTTTTCTCAGATCTGATTATGAAGTGCTGTGATATTGTCTTTTGCGCCCTGCAATCAATAAGTACAGTAGGAAGGAATCAGACAGAACCCCACACAAATCATAATGGTAGTGTGAGCTATAATCCAAAAATCCCATACATACAGTATTTACTGATAGCTGAGTCAACTCACGTTCCCTCAATAAGATTGCAGTCTAGCCTTATGGGATATTTTATTGAAGTACTTTCGTGGGGAAAAAATGGTAAATTTAATGTTGCCTTATTGAATCACCACTTCATAACATGGATCCAAAAAGGGATATATTAAAACCAGAGTAACCATTCTAGCCTAATAACTCAGATATTATGCTGCAGTGTAGTTGTTCTAGCTGCACGGTCAAAAGTAATATTTTACAGTATTAGACTATACTCCCATGTGGTCTATACAAAAGCAATTCCTATTAAATTTAATCCCTCCCAGTTCAAGTAAATATGGAGCTGAGGCTTTCTTAGAAATAAAATTGTGTTGTGAGTTTCTCTATAATATAATCTAACCATATGATAATGGTTAGAGATATAATAATTCTCACATCATGCATATAAATAGGTGATAACCTATTTTTATAGGCTATATTTTTCTTCTGTTTTCTAGCCCTGAAATGATTAATATAAACTTAATCAATAATTACCAGCTGGGAAGTTCACACTTCACATGTAGGAAGCACAAGTGCTTTCAACCATCAAGTAATTTAATAGTTAACATGCAGATTAAACACCTCTTTCAGAGGCTGAGTTTAAAAAAGGATATTTAAATTAATCTTTAGGTCAGTATAATAACCAACAATGACTACTATTATGAAAAGTCCATAGGCTATATAAAAAATAAACTGAAAAAAAGTGAGTTACTACTAATAGTTATACGTTCATGTTATACCATCACATCAGAGTATATAGGGTTGTCAGACTCGTGGCATCACGGCAGCATCACATGATGTATCAGGACTTTTTTCCCGTTCGCTAAACCGGGTGGGGGCAGGGGCCAGGCCAGCATGTGATGCATCTGGCCAGCAGGCTGAAAGTTTGACAGCCCTGGAGTATAGTATAAACCCCATTTTATGATGTCACATTGCTCTAGGAATGTATTGGTAGAAATTCTTGCCATAAAGAACCAGAAATGATGGCATGTATCCCCAGTTCTTCCATTAAAGGTTCATTGCCTTATCTCTTCAAAGATGTCACCTAGGACAAATGCTAAACTGTCTCAAAACAATTATGTGTCTCTTTGGAATGATATAAAAAAGGATTTACTAAGATGGGATAAATTGCAGCTATCACTATTGGGTAGAATCTCTGTGATTAAGATGAATGTTTTACCAAAGCTGCTTTTTTACCAATACTTGTAATGGATATTCCATTTAAACAATGGCAAATGGATATTTCCAAGTTTATATGGCAAGAGAAAAAAAACCAAGAACCAGATACAAATCATTGCAAGATGCTAAGGAAAGAGGAAGTCTGTGTTTACCAGATTTGAAATCGTATTTTATTGCTTGTTGTTTGGTCTGGCTAAAAAAGTGTGTGAATCTCCAAAATAAGAGGTTACTTGAATTAAAGGGTCATGAATTAAGATTTGGGTGGCAGGGCTATTTATGGTACGACAAGGTTAAAGTAAATGTTGACTTTAATAATCATTTTGTTAGATGTGCCATCCTAAGAGTTTGGAATAAATATAAAACAAGGTTCTCTGTGAAGATGCCAGTTTAGGTATTCCCTAGGAAGCTTTTTTTTAAAGAAAAGTAATGGTGGCAAAGTGAGACAAGTGGACCTATGGTCAAATAATATCTTTCAGTAATGGTGAACCTATCTTCAAATCTAAAGAGGAGTTAGCATATTTAGAAGAATATGTTTGCCATTGGTTTACATATTTACAATTGAAACAAATTGAGACAAACAGAGTTATGGATTTGACTTTATGAAAAATGAATTAGAAACTTACTGTGTAGTAGCGATGAACATATTATTACTAAGGTCTATAAATTATTATTAAATTTGAATTTGAGGAATGAGTATGTAAAGCACATTGTATGATTCAGTGGGCAAGCAACTTTGGATATAATGTAATGTTTGAACAATGGGGTAATATGTGGATAAAAGGTCTAAAATTTAAACTAAATTACAATTTAAAGAAAAATATTATAAGATGATGTCCCATTGGTATTTAACACTGGACAAGTTGTCAAGAATGTATAAAGGTATCTCAAATGAACGTTGGAAATGCAAATCTAAAGAAGGAACCTTTTATCATTTATGGTGGACATGTGACAAAGCAAAGAAATTTTGAAGTAGGATTCACATCTTAATACAAAAGATTATTAAAGTGAATTTAAAGATAAAACCAGAGACTTTTCTTTCGGGGTTTAATGGAAAACGATTTGGGAAAAAAAATGGGACTTCGATGTTATATACATGAATGGCAGCAAGATTACTTTATGCACGAAAATGGAAGGACACTTTGATTCTTACAATGGATAAATGGCTACAAAAGATGATGGAGTTAGCAGAGATGGACAAAGGGACTGCTCTGATTAAAGAAAAGAACACAATTAATTTTATTTCTACTCAGAAACCGCTTTTGGACTTTGTGCTTGAGTGGAAAAAATGAAACTTTGATTTGGGGTTTTGCTGATTAAGTAGGTTTGTTGTTAGAAATGGCTAGTTTGTATTGTTATAAAAAAGTAAAAAGTTGAGGTTTGATGCTTAAGAGAACAGCCTTGTATTTGGTGTGGAATTCCTTATTCCTGCGCTCTGGCTTAGTTCTACTGACATCATTCAGCAATTCCTCTCCATTGGTCAATGAATATGAGATGTTTACATCACATCACTGAGCAGAAGTAGAAGTATATACACTTCTGTATATACTGCTGAGTGATCAGAAAGTTAGGCACTTCTATGTCATCAGCATTCTTCCTTAACCTAGTTCCTTCTAGAGCTGTTGAATTACAATTCCCATCACTCCTGGTCAGTACAACTCTCAACTTTCATCATCCCTAGCTAGTAATGCATAGCTCAGCTGCTCTTTATACATGGTCACTGCTTTAAATGTGTTTTTTTCCTTTTAATATGACTCTGCATCCCAAGGGGTTATTTTTTTTTTCTGTTTAGTTCTTTGTCAATCATTAATAAATGAAGTTCAATATCTTTCTGGATTGACTGTGAAGATGGAAGTGGACACCACATTATGGCGGCATTCTTCTTTTCTTTGTGGTTGATTCCAGTTTGTCTTTATGTGGTGCTCAGCATTCTCATTCTTTTTGTACCATATTTAAATGGGAGAGGTCATCTACTAGTTTGGTCCAGCATAATTAGTATTATACTGATGATATCTAACTGTTTGTCTTGACTTCAAGCCATTTGAGAGATGCTATCAATATCTTGTTTTAGAATCTGGAGGATTCCCATTTCAGACTAGTGCATAATCTGAGGACTATTTGAGACTCACTGCTAGTCCAGTGTACCAGTTGTGCTTTTTCCTAGATTGGATCACCCAGTAACCTATGTATGACTTGGACAGCTATAGAAATTTATAGAAATAAAAAGAACTTTATAGAAATAATAAATAAAATAAATTGTGAAGAGGAAAGCCCGTTTGGTCTATTATTAAGGCAACAGGCTAGAAACTAGGAGACGATGAGTCCCACTTTAGGTACAAAAGTGCATGATTTTGGGCCAGTCATTTTTTCTCTCTCGACTAATAATGTTGACAACAAGCCAGTTGGTAAATTCCTGTTGCTACCAATGGATCAACATGGTTGATCAAAAAATAAATTGAATCCTGCACAAATACCAAGGGGGGGAAAAAAGCAAATTATCTCACAAATGGATTATTGCAATGTACATTATTGGGTTGGGGCTGTCCTTGCAGCTAGTCCAGAATGCAGCTGGTCCAGATTGATTGATTGATTGATTGATTGATTGAATGAATGAATTTGTGTACCACCCATATTGTCTAGAATGCAACAGTACAAGCAGTAATAGGCATGCTGCAACACAGGTAGTCCTCATTTTGCAATTACCTCAGACAATGACTATTCACAGTTATGACATGAATGGACAAAGTAACTTTCCAACCAATCCTCAGATTTAGTACTTTCACAAGTCTGCTAGGTCTTAGAATAAGTGGTCAAGGCCATGTAGGATTTATTTGCTTGGTCACATAATAATTTGTCTGGACACACATGATCAGAAGAATCCTAGCACATGTTTTGAGTGTAAGTCTTCAAAAATCATCAAAATCACCCTTCAATCTGGAATTACAATACTCAATTCCATTGCTTAAATATGTTAAATCTTTTAAAATGGCTGATTAGACACATATTTCTATAGTATTTAATAGTTCATATTCCCCAACATTATAGATTGGATTTTATCAAAACATGATTTGAACAATTCTATGACTAAGTTTGTTATTTATTTGCTAAATTTATACACTGCCCATCTTGTTATCCAGAACAATTCTGGGCAGCTTATATATTGTATTTATATTTATCGAAATCCTTATAGAGAAAGACTGTATATATGTAATGCAAATACCATTGAAGATATTTCTTTTTTATTACTTGAATGTCAATTTGATGTTGTAGAAATCTCTTAATAAACTAGAATCCACCATAAAACTGATGATTTTTTGGAAGACAAAAACTAAATAGTCCCACTTTGTACAGGGAACCTGCTGGTTAGGATTAGAAGTATCACCTCTTTTATATATAAAATAAAGCAGAAAAGATCACCTAGCACAGACTGAAGTCAATTATAGGCATGATGAAATGATTTGACTTACACTGATATACCAATTACAATTTTAATTGTATTCCCTTTTTTATTCATATTTTACTGTTCAGTTATGTGGTTGAAAGACAGACACAACAGGTCCCCCATTTTTTATGTTGCTCTTGCATCAATTCCCAAGAAGATCAAGATCATTTCACAGGTTCACCAGGGAGGCCACACTTAAAGACCCACCTAGGAGAAAAGATTGAGGAGCAATGATTCTTAACAGCTTCTGCCTACTAACCTAATGAGCCTAACCCTATTCACATTAGATGAGAAATAAAACAACCCTGGAGGACATATATTGGGTCCCTTTGGCAATCAAGAAACCTGTTGTTATTCGTTGTTATTTCAGAACAACTCAGAGTGGAATAGAGAAATAAAATATGGTTTTATTTGCAATGCAATAGTTTCGAAATTAATGCTAACTGACTTTGAGTTGGATTTGTACACTAATGACGAGTACGTTGTTGCTAGGATGATAAGATTTACTGAAAATGAACACGGAAGTTGAATATGTCAAAGACTATTATTAAATGGGCATTTTTTTTGTATAAAATATAATACTTGATCAATGGGAAACTAAGGGTTAGAGTAAAAGATGGACATTTACATTAAATTGTGGTTTGAAAGACAATTTTTATAAGAAAAAGTACCATTGGTATTTAACAATTGATAAATTGCCACAGATGCATGAGGAAGTGCCAAATATATTTTGGAAATGTAACTAACGTGAAGGTACTTTCTATGATCTTGGTACACATGTAAGAAAGCTAGGAAATATTGGGATCAGGTATTTTAATTAAGAGAATTCTTAAATGTGCAATTGAAACCAAAGGTTTTCCTTTTAGGTTTGAACAAATAGATGGAAGGAAAACATGTGACTTTTTTTACATGACAATAGCAGCAAAACTTTTGTTCATACAGAGATGGAAGGCTTACAAATCCCAACAATGGAAGAATGGATGGTGAATTAGCTGAAATGGCAAAACTGACTACACTGATTAAAGAAAAGACTTTGTCTAACTTTGTTTCTACTTAGAAACCACTTGTTGGATTTCTTGCTAGAAACTGAGAGAAATGAACATTTAATTTTGGGATTTGACTATTAGAATGATTTATGATTTTAGAAATACTGTGTATTATTGACTTTATAGTATGAGGTCAATATATTTTTTATGCATACTGAAGAAAGTTGGAAGTTACTTTTTTCCCTTTTCCTCTTTCTTTCTTTTTGCACTCTTGTTTTAGTCTTTCCTTTAACTTTTATTTTCCTACCCTCTCATTTTTTTGCTTTTCATATTTCATTTTATGCTGAAACTCAGCATTATTTTTTTTCAAAAGTTCTATTAACAAATTAGAGTTTGTGTGGGACTATTCTGTAATCAGAGAAGCAAAATGTAGCCAATTTTATGTGAAAAATTGCTTCATATAAATTTAAGAACAAATCCAAAAAGTGTATATTAATTTGTAGAATTCATTGCAGATTAGTCATTTGGATATTTGATCACCCTCATATATTGATTTCTTGTTATTTATTTTTAAGACAGTTTAGTAGTTCAGATTTAAAGGAAAATGTCCTTTTAAGCATGTGGAGTATGTATACAGCATTGGTTGCCAACTCTACCCCAAATATGTCTTATCTTGGCTATCTATCTATCTATCTATCTATCTATCTATCTATCTATCTATCTATCTATCTATCTATCTATCTATCTATCTATCTATTTCCCACAGCAAATATGTGCAATACACATCCTTCTCCTTTGAGGTGAGCTGGGCTGATGGAGAGTGACTGGGCCAAGATCATCCAGTTGGTTTCCATGACTAATGTGGGACTTGAACTTGCAGTCTCTTGCTTTCTAGCCTGGTACCCTAACCACTATACCAAAGTGGCTCTCACTAAATATTACAAAGTAGGTGATATTGCAATTAAGAAGAGCAGTACCATGATCTCTGGAAAATATGCAGCTGTTTCAAGGAGTTGTTCATGAGTTCTGTGTACAATTTAATATACCTTTCCCCTTGCAATCTGAAGCACTGTAAACATGAATTTAAAATTATCCATGATAGTTTTCAGTGAAGAAAGTTATAATATTAACATTCTGTCTCTTTAAATACTCTGATACATGAAGTCTCATTAATTTATTGAAGATATCACTTGATGACATGATCTTAAAATGTTTCAGCATTCCAAGTGTGAACATATCCTCTCCAGTGATTTCAATATTATTGTCACAAGTGATATATATCTGCAGTTATCTTCAAGGGTATTATGTAGGACTATGTCATTCTAGTTCATTAATTCATTTAAACAGCATATGACTGCTTAGATCTCTTATCCTGAAATTACCACATATTCAAGAATGCCTTTCTAAGTCAGTTTCTTTTAATGCTGCAAAATTATTGAGGTTTAAATGTTAAAATCTTTTTTAACAGAATGAGATGGAATGATAAATATGCACCAGGCTAGCTTCACAGAAGAAGCGATGAAAGACTAGAGCATGTCTCTGCAATTCTTCTCCTTTCACATTCTTTTCAGCTATAATCAAGCATACATCACATGATAGCCTAACAAAATAAGCAGCACTCTGCATTTTCATTAATACAGTGTAACCATTGAATGAATATTTTGATACCAAGTCTGTGTAGTTATGGACAGAGGTACACTTACCGGAACTAAGAACTATTATGAATATTATAGAGTAATATGAAGTCACACCTTGTTTAATCTGGGCACCTTCCACATGCATGGACTTCAACTCCCAGAATTCTGAACTGTTTCCATATTGGCTGGGGATTCTAGAAATGGAAGAACCACATTTGAGCGCACTCAAACTGGACAAGGCTGATAGAGAAGAACCTAATGTAACTATATCTTAGAAGAAGACAGGTGCAGCTGGTTACTACGGCACTTGTTTCTACCACTGTGTCCACACCTTTAAATTGCTGCCAGCATTCTGCTAGTTTTACATTCACTGCATAATACTTACGTGCATTGGCATAGCAAAAAAGAGGAACCAGGGAAAAATTGCATAAGAACTCTGGCTCAAATCGAGGCGTTTATTTGAGAAAATAGTATAAATTTAATAGCATCTAAACTAGTGATGGGGTTTGCTAGTTTGTTTAAAATCCAGTTGTATCTCTCCAATTGCATTCTTATTTAGTATGATTCCTACTGTATTTTTAACTAGTCACTATGATCACATTACTTGATAACACTTTGTAGGATTGTGCAAAAATCTGGACTTGAGAGCAAAGATGATTCAGAGTGAACATATGTAGCAGCTTCAGAGAGCAGTGGTGGGATCTCAAGGAAAGCTGCAGTGCTTTCAAGTGTTCCCAATTCGTGTCCACACATGTAGTGGATCACAGTTTGCCCTTCAATATAAAAATCTCTAACTCCAATATTTTCACTGGCAATATTTTCCCTTCTTAGAAGATTACATGGAATGTTGCCACGCAACTTTTTTTTTTGCATTTACCAGTTAAGTTTACTTTACCAATTTGTGACAAACTCTACCTCACATTTTCCCCCAAAGAGCTCCTGGATTCTAGAGGCCCATAATTGGCTTGGAGAGAGAAATATATTAGAAAACATTTGATGTAAGGTGCACTTTTTCAATGAATAGTAAGGAATGTCAGAACGGTTTTTCTTCCAGCTCCCACAACAATGACCAGATTAATTAGCAGCTACTTGGATCATGTTTTGAATGGTACATAACATGATGTGTATGAAAGCACCATAATATGCAGTGGGGTGTGTGAATTGACCTTTGGACCCAGACCTTCAGATAAACAAAGCGCTGGTCAATCCCTTTCCAAATCACACAACAATGCAGTGGATGTTAGGCTAAAGATCTGCTTTCATATGAAAGAGGAATCAACCTTGTAATTCAGTCAACAGATGTATTATTTTGAAGCTGGTTATACAATGATACAAATCATTGTTATCCCAAATACACAGGATGTTTGGTAATTCAAAGTAGTTCATAAGCATTTCCTTTCCAGGTACATTATACTTGACCTTAAATGCTAGAGTAAAATGAAAACAGAACTTCTCTGTCACAGCTTCTTCAGCTTTGGATCTGCAAATGTGTGTGTGTGTGTGTGTGTGTGTGTGTGTGTGTGTGCACGCACCACATATATATGGCACGAAGCAGAAGGCACCAGCCTGAAGATGGCGAGTGGGATCTCGCCGAAATGTTGCAAAGAGATTCTGAAACTTACACGGGAAAAGACCCGAACAGACCTAGACCTATATACCTACACCCGTGAAAATCTCTCTATATAGAAAATCTATGTGTGTGTGTGTGTGTGTGTGTGTGTGTGTGTGTGTGTGTGTGTCTATGTATGTATATCTTTTTATCATATATACAGTGTATATATATGGAAAAGAGATCTCACAAGGCCATCACAATCTCCCTTTCATCTTAATAAATCTTGATAAAGAGAACTCTGTGAGTATTTTGCTTAGAGAACAATCACTTTTAGCTTTTGGTAGCTATCTAAATGTATGATAATATATATCGTATATTGCTATTCCATGTATAATATACCAGATGCTAAACAAGTAATATGGGGATCTGCTCATTTTGAAGCTCCTTGGCTGTAGAGGAAGGAGGAGGAGGAGGAAGAATTGGATTTGATTGAAGTGTGAGAATGTAGAGAGCAACTGAACAAGGAAAATTAGAACATTCATGTGCAGTTTTGCTGTTTCTTCACCAGATTAGTACAAGTCTTGCACATTCCATCAATTACACACAGATTCTTCTTTTCCTTGACATGAAGTGGAATGTCATATTCTTTTCCAACAAACTGAATGAAAAAAAAAAACCTTTAAGAAAAAGCATAAGGATGTCCCTTCATAGAACTCAGTCTCAGGGGCACTTCGTCTTGGTCAAAATGAAAAAAATAACTTTGGCCCAGCTGATCATTTCATATGGGTCATTCCCCTCCATTTCCCTTCTTTTGAGAGAAAAAGGTTGTGCTCAAAATCCTGGCAGGAACATTGAAGCTGAAATAACTTGTTATTGGCCTGCATTGTAACCCGTGGCTTATTTCTAGATGCCCCTTGCACAACACTGAACAAACAAAACAATAGCAAGTGGCTTTAATAAAATCACACTCATATCTTTGGGATTATTGGCCAAACTGGATTCGGAAAAGAATCTGATATTGGACCCAAGGCAAGTATTCTTATTTGTACATTTTAGGATATTTTCTCCATTCCATGCTAAATTTATTTTTTACTGAAAATATATATATATTCTACTATACTTACTGCTTGTCTATTTTTTCTCCAAAAAGTAAAAGCTTAATTTAGACTTATTTTTAGGAAAGTTTTCTGCCTGCCTCTATTATGAAATACTATAACGTATGCAGAATTGGTACCTGTGACAAAATATTTTGATGGCTGACATTCAGTAACAGGCAATATTTCTCAGTGTTATTCAGTATGTCTGACAGCTGCCTTGTCATGGAATCTAGCATAGTTTCGGTTAACTCTGTTCAGACTTTCCAAAGTTAATTCTTAAACTTTAAATTTCAACATAAAAAGGGGGCTTCTAAACATTACTTTTGGGCAAGGGTGTTACAGATAGAAAATAGACATAGATTTTTTTAAGAGCCAGTGTGGTACAGTGGTTAGGCCTCAGGCTAGAAATTATGAGAATCAAATTCCATCTCTGCCTAGGCACAAAGCCAGCTGGGAGGACTTTGGACCAACCACCTTCTCTCAGCCCTAGGAAGATGGCAATAACAATAGCCCTTAGACTTATATACTGTTTCACAGTGCTTTACAGTCCTCTCTAAGTGGTTTACAGAATCAGCATAATGCCCAGCAATCTGGTTCCTCATTTTAGAGACCTTGGCAGGATGGAAGGCTGAGTCAACCTTGAGCCTGGGATTCGAACTGCCATACTGATTCAAACCACTTCTGAAAAACGCTGTCAAGAAATTGCAGGAAATAATTGAGGGGTGTGTGTGTGTGTGTGTGTGTGTGTGTGTGAGAGAGAGAGAGAGAGAGAGAGAGAGAGAGAATATGTGTATATGTGTGCATATACATAAACACATGCATAAATATACAATTGAAATTGATTAAAATTAACATCACTTAGGAAGCAAGGGAGAAAATTGAAATTTTATATGATAAAGAGAGGTAGACACCCAATTGGCTTATAACATCAGTTAGTACTTTTTAGCACAATTTCTTCTTGAGAGCAAATAAAAAAAAATTCCTTAGGAACTAACAAGATGGATCTGTTAAGAACATAGAACATATCCTGCTACATTTGTGTGTATGTGTGTGTGTGTGTGTGTGTGTGTGTGTGTGTGTGTGTGTGTATGTGTGAATACAAAGGCCCATCTTATCACTTCCCATTTAATAAATTACCCTGGCAATTCTGATTTATTTTATGTATAGTTATCAGACCAATATTATTTCATTTATATGAACGTGGACAAATTTTCAGCTGAAAAGCTAGACATGCTTGATAACAGCAATTATCTAGTCACAGACTGATTTATTTTGTTTCATCCTCTATTAATTTTGTGTTCTAGTCAGTGACCAGAATAAAGATATGTATGTAGCTGATCGATTATGTGCCATCAATTTGGTGTCAGCTCCATGATGATCTGTTGTAACATTCAGGTCTTCCAATACAGCATCCATTGCCACTTTAACTGAGTCTATCCACCTTGCTGCATGCCATCCTCTCGTTTTTCCTTTTACCTTTCCAGCATTAAAGTCTTTTCCAGATAGCCTGATGTGTGCAAAGTAGGATAATTTGAGCCTGGTGTTTTGTACCTTGAATATTTATTATTTATTTAGTGTATGGTTGTACATTGAGTAAGAACTCTGGATTTATTTTTTTGGTAGCCCATTGGTTTGTTTCCTTGGCTATCCATGGTATTTGCAGGAGTCATCTCCAATACTAAAATTCAAAAATGCCAACACTCTTCCCATTCCTGTCTTTGTCAAAGTCCAACCTTCCCTTTCATACTTTTTCACAAGATATACAGTATCATGGCTTACAATATTTTGTAGGCATAGACCCATTGATTGTAGCAGCTGAATATCTTTTTCAGGGCCTTTGTGGCAAATCTAGCAAGTGCCCTGGCATATTTCTTGACAGAGAATCAAGCTAGAACTAAGAATAAATGTTCTGACAGTTAGAACAGTTAATCAGTGGAACAACTTGCCTCCAGAAGTTGTGGGTGCTCCAACCCAGGAGTGTTGGAAGAAGAGATTGGACAGCCTTTTTGTCTGAAATGGTAATCCTTCTTGACCAGGGGATTGGACTAGAAGACCTCCAAGTTCTTTTCCAACTCTGTTATTCTGTTATTTTTACCATTGGATGTACGAATGTATGTATGCACACAAAATAATAATGATCAACATAATATGAATGGCAGGTGAACTAGCCAAGCCTGATGATGATGCTTTCCTGTGCCTAGATTTAGCCAGCTTCCCTTATCGCTGGCCGTGGGGAATGAAATTTTGTCCCCCACAGAGAGGGCTCGCAATTTGGGTGTCCTCCTGGATGTACGGCTGTCATTGGAAGAACATATTGCAGCCATCTCCAGGGGGGCTTTCTATCAGGTCCGTCGGATCGCCCAGTTGCGCCCCTTTCTG
>JANHFJ010003533.1:14542-28483 GCA_032468195.1 Cerberus rynchops
CCGAGTCCTATGGGAGATGGGGCGGTATAGAAATGTTGGTAATAAATAAATAAATAAATAAATAATTCTACTTATTCTATTGTTATGTCCCACTAATTCTACCTATTCTACTATTGTGTCTCTTCAATAATTTTATAGCAAGCTGCTGTTTGTAATAATCTTAATGTATAAACTTAGCATTTCTATAAGATTTATTTTGCAAATCTTTTTGTATGCTTTTCCATTTATTGCTTTATAGCTTTCTTCTTGCAAATCTATCAGAAAAATATAAATAATACAAATAATACATAATATAGAAAGTTAGATATCTTTGGATAAAAGCATTGCCAATGAAATACCAAACTTAGATAAAAGGTCAGTGATGACAGAATTAATAAACTGGCTAGAATTTGATTTTACATGGATACTATTGTAAGGAAATACTGTAAAAATAAAATTCAATGCTTTAAGTAAAACCATTTAATGGTGTATATATATTGCACCGTATGTATATTGGTTTATAAAAGAAGCTTATATTTCTCTGTCCTGCAGGATTTTGAGATCCTGGAAGACCCACAAATGGTATTTTATGCTTCAATATTATGCCAGAGAGTTAGTTAAGGATAAATTTTATACAGTAAGATACAATGTATTTTAGCCCAGCAGCAACCACTCACTCACAAGCAGGGACAGTATTGGAAGAGGAAGCAGTCATGTATTACACTTGAACACATATATAATTCACCATGAGGTACAAGCAGAGGTAGCCAGGAGTTGGAGTGTGAATGATGATGAAAAGTTGTCAGTGATGGTAGCAAGGAATGGATGGTGAAGGCCAGGTAAGTCAGAAGTAGATGGAGAATAGCTAGGGGAAGAACACAGATGGTTGGGGGCAGGATTGAATTGCAGTGGTGAAAGCAAAAGGAAGAAGCAACAGGCAAAGAAAAGGGGGGTGGGTGAGATATTACTCAGAATAGTATTATCTAAGTAGGGGTTTATCCCTACCTCCATCACAGGCTAACACCTTCCTTGCCAAGGCCGCTGCTTCCATATCATCTTAGTATTCACAAAACAAAATGTCTTGCTTCTGGATTTCACTCCATTACTAAATTTATGCTATCTGTCCATCCTTTAATTCAAAACAATGCAAGCATTAACCTATTGCTAATTATCCTGGCTATACTCTGAATCACTGCCTATTGCTATTGTGGATGTCCTATTTGTTTTCAGCAAAGGAATTAGGCCTTGCTACCATCACTTTGGGGAACTGAGAAAAACTTTGATAATCAGGCAAGGAGGATAGTTTTGTATCAGACCTGAGCTGCTTTTTGTGCTGTTTTCTCTGTCCTTTCTAGCACATCCTATTTCTCATCTCCTAAATTAAAATAATGTAAAATATACATAAAAAAGAACCAGCATAGAAATAACTTAGAGAGGAAAGATAGATCCCACCACAGTTTCTCATATAGCTAGGTCTTGCAATCCTTGAGAAGTCAGAGTAAGCAGGTGCTGCAAAAATCCCTGCCTTGCTTCATGACTGCAGTGGGGCAAAAACTAGTCAATGAATTAATTTTCCCCAAATGAAATAGTAGAGACCTTTTCTGTCTCCTCTTTCTTGGAGAAAACCTGGAGAGTTGTTGATATGGAAAGAGGGGATAGATGCAGTGACAGGCATCTAAGGAACCAACATGCTCCTGGAAAGGGCAAAAATTGAGACAGGAGACTGGTTAGTAACCAAAGAGGAGGGGGATATTTTATGTATTTATATTACATCCTGTTTTCATTCAGGGACTTAAAGGTAGCACAAGTATCACTCCCTTCACCTGATTTTCTCTATTCCTCTGGTTCAGTGCCCCTCCCCCCATTCAGGCTGCAGGCGATATCACTCTCTCAAAGCAGAAAAGGCTACCGCCATTGCCCCTCTTTCCACCGAGGGTGGCTGTCCCGGCGCAGCAAAATGAGCGGCCAAAGGAGAGTGTTTCATGCTTCTTTTCTTGACAGCTAGGTCCAAAACCCTGCCGGGGAAGGGCTTTGAAGAGCCATTCTGTCGGGCTTCTAGGAACTCAGTTAGAAAACCGTCTACCTGAGGAACTGGAATTCCACCGCATCTTGGTTTCAGGGGGCTTCCAGTTAAGGGTACGTCGAGGGTGAGGGGATGCGGCTGGGGCATATAAAAGGAGCCACCCTTTATATAGGCTCCGCCTGGTATCCTCTGCAGTTCGGACGGAAAGTAGTACTTCAAGCAGCAGCAGCTGCTGCCTTTGACTGTGAGAGGAGAAAAGAATCCGAAACGCAATGTTTTGCTTCATGTTCTTTCATTGGCTCAGAGCCTTGGGAGGGCGCAAACCCACAAGGAAGGGCTCTTTTTTCCCCGTTGGCTCACGTGTCGCCAACTTGCAGTGAGACGGTGTAAAACTTGGGTACTGGCTCTACGGGAAGGGATGCAGAAAGCATAATTAGCAAAAAACCGGTCCCCGCTTTCTGCCCATTGCGCGTTGCTCGTTTTCTTCCAATTAGCGAGACAAAGCCGTCGAGAGCACACGAAGCAGTGGGGCAACAAGAGCGGAGATTTAAAACCTCTCTTCGCGACGATGTTTTGTGAAATATGGCTGCAATTAAGTCGTTTTCATCGAGAAGTTGGCAATTTTGCGGATGTTTTACACTCTAAGCTAGCCAGTTTGCTAGAGGTTGCCAGCAAAAATTAAGTAATTCTCTCCAGGAAACATGTAGGAAGGTGCTGCTATTCATAGTGCAAATAGGCAGAAACCTTTGCCCACTGAAATGGGATGAGTGGCTCGACAAGCAAGCCTATTAGAGTTGACAGTAGTGGCAGGCCAGGGAAGAGCACATTTTACCCCCAATATGTGACAGGAAGACGGAATAAATGGAAGGGATTCCTTTTTTGTCTTCCCAAATGAGGAAATGACTACCAACGAGCCGCGGCCTCATGCCCAAAAGTGGACAGCCCGCACTTCCTGCCGCTCTTTTTCGCAAGTAAGCCTTGGGGAAAACGCAGTGCCACCTACTTGGGTCTCTTAGGCCCAAAATACCCGCTGCTGCGAATTCCACGCCATCTTTGGCGGGACTTTTCATCTCCAGCCGCCTCCATTCGTATCCTTGAAGCCCTTTGGAATCTTATCCACAGAAGAGATTTAAATCTCAGTAATTCCAGCTGTTTCGCGTTCGTTTCTCCTGTGGAGCGGATTTCTCTTGGAACTGCTGCCCTGCGGGGTGGATCGCGCCTACTTTCTCCCCAGAAAACCTGAATGACCGCTGAGCTACTCTTTCGCACCCAAAACCGGTGGCACCCGTTGTCCAGGTTTGACGCTCAGAATCTGGACAGCCCCAAAACTCCTAAATCTTTCCCACCTTCATATAAAACCCGCTGGGGGCTGAAACGAACGCTTCGAAGTCAAGAGGGCTGTCTGGTTAACGAGCGTTGCTGCTCAGGGCCCTTCCGAACAAACGGAACCTGTAAAACAACCCAAGGCAGGCTGCGGCGCGGTGTTTTTTCTTTCCCTTTTCAAGTCCTAATGAAGCTGCTGCATGAACATTTCCAATCCCCCGTGGCTTTAAATAAAATCAGGAGATAATCAGAAGCTGTGGAAGAGCGAGTAAAGGGAGTATTTACGGGCGGAAGCTGCGCAAAGAGGTAGTGGCTGCGACTGCTATTGATGTCTAAAATGATGGATAACGCGAGAATGGCAAATATACTATTTGTCTAATGGCTCTGCAATTAAATTCCCCTGTAAATGACCCATGCCTCATTTCATCCTAATCTATGGAATTTTGATTGAATTCGTCAGCTCT
This sequence comes from Cerberus rynchops, assembly GCA_032468195.1. Classification (NCBI taxonomy): domain Eukaryota; kingdom Metazoa; phylum Chordata; class Lepidosauria; order Squamata; family Homalopsidae; genus Cerberus; species Cerberus rynchops. Next base: position 18,332 of record JANHFJ010003533.1, read on the forward strand.
AATTGAAAAATAAGGCACGTTAATGTGTGCTTTGCAAATTCCTAACTAGAGCGGTTTTAATGATCCCTCAGACCTCTGCCCCGCAAAGCCTAGATATTTTTAGAGAAAAAAATCTCTCCCCTCTCTCTCCCTCCCTCCCCCCCGTTTTTAATTAAATACACGTAGTCTCTCTGCCCCACCCCTGCTTTATTGGCTTCAATACAACAGTATTTCGGAAGAAAATACTAAGTTTGCCTAACCCTCTATCTCACTGAGTTGTGCCACTTCTTCAGCCTCCTGGCCTCTTTTGAGTTTTGAAAGGATTTCTGAGGCAAAGAGGGAATTTCCCGGTCGGCCTTCCAAAGAAAATTCCCACCCCTGGAGGAGTGGGCAGGAATCCGATAGGACTCCTTCCTTCCAAATGACCTTGGTTAGGATTAGTCATTTAGGACAGTGGTTCTTAATATTTTTGAACGAATTGCCCCCTTGAGCCAATGAGGAAGTTGTCATGCCCCTCCTACAGGTTCTGTGGGTGTGGCTTGGTGGGGTGTGGCTTGGTGGTCATGTGACTGGGTGGGCATGTGATTGGATGGGCGTGGCCAACTTGACTTCAGAGAGGGAGAGGGAGGAGAAAGTGAATGAGATATAGTTTGATGAATGGTGGATGGATGGATGAAAGGATGGAGGAAGGGAGAGAGAGAGAGAAAAGGATCCCTTCCAGCCCTAGATTGCTGTGCTGTTTCAAAGAGTCTTCTGAAGCCAGAGTTTGTGGTCCATCCTTCCTCTCCTTTTCTCTCTCTCTCCCTTCCTCCATGTATCTTATCTATCTATCCATCCATGCCTTAAAGGGACAGGCACAGGCTGTTGCAGCCGCTGCTCAGTGAGTGAAAAAAGTATGGCAGCCAGGGGAAGGTAGGATACAAGCAAAGAAAGACTCACCCGGCAGAGATCTGCTGGGCTGTGTGGTCGAGGCAAGTGAGGGAACCAGGGAGCAGCAGCAGCACCTATGCCTTGGTCCTAGAGTCTAGGGCTAGGGAGGGGCTAATCAGTGATGCATTTTATCGGTTCTTCAAACTGCACATAATTGGCCCTAGAGGTTCTACAGAACTGGTCTGAACCAGCTGAATTTCACTGCTGAATTCAATCCACTAATAGTGAGCAATCTGATGTTTTTGTATGACAGATGTACAGCGATTCACTGTACAAAAAAGTCTCAAAAGTGTCCCCAAAACTTTTCACTCCATTGCCCCCATATCACCCCCTTTTCATTCTTTTGCTCCCACATCACCCCTTTTCATTCCATTGCCCCCCTGAAAAATGAAATTGCCCCCTGGGGGGTGATATTGCCCAGGTTAAGAACCTAGGATTTAGGACATGTGAAATAGCTTCCCATTTAGATTTAATGGTTTAAAATCGTATGTATCGAGAATAAATAAATTAAATAAATAAATAAATAAATAAATAAATAAATAAATAAATAAATAAATAAATAAATAAATAAAAAATACACACACACACACACACACACACACAGAGTTATGACAGATACTACACAACATACATTTAAAATCTGCAGGTCAGAAAAAATGCTAACTGAAGAATGTGTTATTTTACCCAGCCAGGCTCCCTACTACCTAAGATAGTGTAGAGTGCTGTATCCTGGAGCAGATTTTTGCCTCAGGATCCTAGCCCAGCCCTTCAGTTGTCTCCTAACATCATCATCCTGTACTTAAAACCTGGTTAATATTCTTACAAAGTAGAAGGCAAGCATCTTGTTGAATACAAAGGAAAACTGTACATCAAAAGATGTATATTATTGTCACAAGTCCTGCACTGGTGAAAGAAGAAGCCAACATGGTATAGTAGTTAAGGGGTAAGTTAAATAGTTAAAGACAGGAAGGTTTTGGTTCAAGTCTACTGTTAGCAAACTTGAGTTATAACAGTTCAGTTAGTGACCATTCAAAGTTACAATATCACTGAAAAAAATAACTTATGACTGTTTTTCACTCTTATGACCGTTCAGGATCCCCATGGTCATGTTATCAGAATCCAGATGCTTGGCAAGTGACTTGGCAAGTAATTCATTTTAAGATGGTTGCAGTGTAATGGGGTCATGTGATCACCTTCTGCAACCTTCTGGCAAGCAAAGTAAAGGAGGAAGCCAGATTGACTTAACAACCATATTACTAATTTAGCAACTACAGTGATTCACTTAACAACTGTGGCAAGAGAGGTCATAAAATGAGGCAAAACTCAACAATCTCTTAACAGAAATTTTGGGCTCAATTGTGGTTGTAAGTTGAGCACCAAATCAAGTGACAAAATTAGCGTACGAGCAAAGTGCTATGGACATAGTATACTTAGACTTCAGCAAGGCATTTGACAAAATAGACTATTTCTTGTTAAACTAGAAAAATGTGAGATAGATACGTAGCATCACCTCCAGATAGAATTGTAACTGACAAACTGTACTCAACAAATCATCCTTAATGGTACTACATCTACATGGAGGAAAGTAAGCAGTGGGGTACCACTAGGTTCTGTCTTAGACCCAGTACTCTTCAATACCTTCAAAAATGACTTAAATGAGGGAATAGAAAGGAAACTCATCAAATTTGCAGGTGACATTAAGCTGGCAGGAATAGCCAACACTCCAGAAGACAAGCTCAGGATCTAAAAAGATATTGACAGACTTGAACAACGGGTCTTATCCAACAAAATGAAATTTAATGTGGAGGAAAAAACAGTTTTACACCAAAGCAGGAGAAACCAAAGGTACATGTACAGATTAAGTGAAACCTGGCTCAAAAACAGTAACTGTGAGAAGGACCTTGGAGTACTAGTAGACTATCACTTAAACATGAGCCAGCAGTGTGTGGCAACAGCCAAAAAAGCTAATATAATCCTTGGTTGCATAAACAGAGGCATTGAATCAAAACCACACAAAGTATTAATACCACTTTATAAAGCTTTAGTTAGGGTGACCATATTTTGATTTTCAAAAAAGAGGATGGTGGGGGTGGCGGCGGGGGGGCGCAGCTCCGCAGCAGCTCTTCTCCCGCCGCCCAGGTGCTGCTGATGGGGAAAAGCGGCTCCCGCAAGATGAGCATGCTCTCCATCGTGGGAGGGGGGGAGGGGGGGCAGTCAAGGCTGGCAAAGGAAGGACGCCAACAGCAACATCCAGGAAACCGGAGCAGCCCCCCCGCCTCTCTCGGCTTACAAACCCCAAACTCGCTTGCTACCTCTCAAGCTGGCAGGAAATGAGCTGCCCGTTTGTGTCGGTGGCGCTTTGCTGCGCCGGGTACATGCTTTCCCCCACTCATGTTATGAAAAACCAGACATTTTCATTAATTTAAAACCCACCTGGATGCCCCGGACTGGACCTAAAAAGAGGACATGTCTGGGCAAAAGAGGACGTTTGGTCACCCTACCACAGAGTAAAATCTTATATATTCCTATGTGCAAAAAAGTTCCATTAAACCTGTACGTCAATTGATGTATAGTATAAAATACTTTCATTTGCTAATGGAAATCTTTCTTTTCAAGTGTAAAAGCTTTGAAGGGAACAATAGTCTAACAAGGAGAATTGTGAGATTGAAGAATGGGGGAGAGGAAGAGGATAGTACTCTCACTGGGTTTCATTTAGTGATAAAATGTGAGGCAGGCAGAAGATAGAACAAATCAGTGCTTAAATCTGTAGAGAGCTGAATGATGCATAAGTTTACATTTAGTTTTCAATGCATCTTACCATCATTCTAGAGCATAATGATTTACAGAAGGGTAATTTAAGCCACATATATATGCATGATGAACACAACAGTTGTGACAAATAGCTTAACAATCAAGGAAAGTGATGGCATTGCCAAGCGTTTTTCTTGCAGTCTGTGCAGGTGTGAGATATGAAGCATCTGCAAGCGAGAGACAACAATGTTTTCTTAGCAATTTATGGGATAAATAAAGCTCTTAGAGCTTTACAAATACTTGCCCAAAGGCTTTCCATCTGAGAATAACATACAAGATTATTGTTGACAAGCCTTTGAAAAACACAATGTAAGAAGTACTTAAATGTTCTAATATGACATTTTCCATAGGGACACTTTCTGAAACTTCTTGAAATCATTTGTTGATGGACATTGGCCTATTGCCTGAAAGACAGTAGTAGGAAGATTTTGTACTCATTCCTTGTCTATTGGAGCTTTCTGGGGCAGAAATGAGAAATCTATTCCCAGTCTACTACAAGTAATACAACATTTTAGTCATTGATGGCTAACTAGGAATTTGAAATGTTGGTATGCCAACTAGAAAAGAATTTTTCCTTATTACTCCAACCTTTGGCCATTTTCATATTGTGTATCAAATTTTAGATGTAGGTAAAATGCCTAAATAAGCATGCAGTATTAACAGATAGACAAAAGCTTAAATAGTAATCAAAGATTTATCTGGTTATTTCAAATGAAATTATGATTTATTTCTTCTGCAGTTCCTGGATATGCAACTTTTATTTCTGCTGCTTCTTGAAAAAAGCCCAAATGAGTAAAGAAGCAAAAGGCTGTGTGATGTGTATTTGCCAATATTGAATGGATAGATAATAGATAGATGATATATAGATGACAGATAGATGATAGCTAGCTAGCTAGCTAGCTAGCTAGCTAGCTAGATAGATAGATAGATAGATCATCAACTATTCCTCCATTGAATTTTTCAATCATTGTGCATACAATATTCTTGCTGCAGTTATTAGGTATGAAAACAAAGTTCATGTCAATATCAGAAACCTCTAATCTCAATTGAATATTAATGTTTAAAACCTTCTGAATCAGTGTGTATATTTGAGTTGAATTGAATGTAATTTTTTAGCTTTTATACATGTACACCAAGCATGGTAAAAAGTCCCTTCTTGTTGTTCATATTTCCAGCATAAACATGAAGTGCTTTATATATTTTACCCTCTGGTAATATACACCAACTATATATTATTTCACAAAAGTTATGTTTCAGGTTATAATACTTTCAATTATAGAGAAGCACAAAGAGGTTTACAAACACAATCTGGGTTTGTATCTATTTCATATTCTCAATATGGCATGTATAACAATGATTTTAAAAACCCATACTAATTTTAACTTTATCATATTATGGTTATCAAATAACCATGCTACCCAAATTTCAGATTGTGTCCTTCTAATATAAGTTTTTTTTATTTCTTAGAAGCACCACACCTTCATCCAAACTAACCAGCAAGTGTAAAAACACAATTAAAAATCAGATAAACCCAATCATATTTTCTTTGCATTTGTAGTGCCTTATATTTTGGCTTCAAAATGGCTTGGAGCTAATTTTTTTTTCCCTTGCCACACAAATTTAGATAAATCCTTCTGCTTCTGTTTAAATGGTGCACCAATAGTTGAAATACAGTAGGTGTTGTTTGAAATAAAAACTTCCTTCTAGGCAAGATGTTCATTTTTATCACAGAAATTCTTCCCATTGTAATTTCTTCCACTTTGTCTTTTTTTTTAAATATTTTTTTAAAGTTGCCATAATGATATTCAGGTATTTTACTTTCTTCTCAATCTTAAAACTCATTCTATTCATCAATTCTGTTCGATCTTCCATTTTCATACTCTTTAATAACATATTTGCCTTCTGTTCATTAATCCTGAAACTTACTAATGCTCAAAATTCTTTTAATTTGGTCAGTAATGTTTGAACTCCCTTTAAAGGACCTTCCAGTACAAACAGCAAAAGTCCACATAAATCGTTAACTTACAAATTTCCTTTTAAAACTTTAGTCCCACAATCCTCTCATTTTGTCTTTTCTATCTATTCAATATTTCAAAAACCAATATGAACAAGAAAGGAGACAAGGCACTGCAGTCTTGTTAATTTTTATGCATCCCAGGTTTTGTTAGATCTCCATTAACAATTACTTGTACTTGTGAAGTGTAAATCAATTTTACACATTTGATAAAGTTCTCTCCAAAATTCATATCTTTCAAAACATTGAACAAGAAAGTAATTTTTTCAAAGGCCTTCTCTGTATCTACAAAAAAGAAAAAAGAAAAGAAAAGAAAGAAAGAAAAGAAAATCAATGTGGCTTGTTTTTCATTATGTTCCTCCAGCTATTCCAAAATGTCCAATAAAATTCTAATATTGCCCTTTAACTGTCTTTTAGGTAAATACCCACGTTGATCTTTGTGAAAAAATTCTTACAAAATTATTTTCAGTCTATCAAGACAGAATTGTTGTGAACAACTTGGAGTCATTATTCAATGATGATAATGGGCACTTTTTTCTTGTCAAAGTCAAATGTTCTCCTTCTTTAGCTATGAATACTACATTGGCCTCTTTTTAACTCCGGCATCTTTCTTCCCTGTAGGATAGAGTTCATCATCTTTTGTTAAGTTTGTAAAAGCTTACCCACAAAACACTTATAATAAGAATGTGATAATTTATTTGGACCAAGCACTTTTCCTAGTTTAAACTTTTTAATAGCTTCAGAAACTTCCTTAATTGTTATGGGTCCATTCATAATATGTCTCTGTTCCTCTGTAGACCTCAATAAATTTTGTTTCTTTAGACATTCATTTATTTTCTCCAGAGAGGTGTTACTTCCTTTATGGAAATTGATGAAATGTTTTCTATATGGCCACATTATCCAACAATGCAGTATGTCCCTCTTGTAATTTCAATGCCATTTTTTTTTCTCTTTTCATATTTTGTATGTATTTATTTATCCATCAAATTTATATAGCTACCAATCTCACCAAAGGAGACTCTGAGTGGTGCAAAACATAGATAATATATATCTAAAAACAGCAAATATAAATATAAAAGACTGTCTCTATGACTTACTTTAAAAACCCAAAAGACAACCAAACATTTTAGCTACTTTCCTGATTTATTTGGAAACTCAAAAGTGCTTTTACCATATACAATTGAGACATAGATTGGTTATGCTGTTTCATGCAGAGAACAAAGTATTGTATTCAATGGCATTAGAGACAAGCAAGAAATAAATACTCCACACATTAAAAGATAGAGAATGTTCATCCTTGACTCAGGCTTGTTTTTATATAGAGTTGCCTTATCAGTAAAGAGGGACAGCATATAAGTTAAACGAACGAACAAATAAAATCAGTAAACAACTAGTAGATTGGTCATCTTTACCTCTTCTATATAAATAGAAAATCTGTTTCCATTTTAAAAGTTTAAAAAAAACAATATGTAAAAATATGGAACATTACAAACACTACACTATTGCAGATACTTTAGAAACTACATGCCATGTAAGAAGTCACTAACAAGACAGTAGAAACTGTGATTGATGAATGCCTTTGACAAGGCTCGGCACATGGTTTTAACTATTTTTCATAACTCACGTCGTGTTCTTTTCCTTGCTGCACTTGTGCAACCTTGCTTCATTTTTGCTCATCGGCTTTATATTTTCTTAACAATCCCAAGCTGCTTGTAATCATCAAGATATCAGATTCCACTGCTAAAGAACCATTAATGTAGGGAACTCAATTTTTACTTCAAGGTTTTAATACCAGAGGGGATGACCATTGAATATATACTGTATATTTTTAACTTTTGAATCTAAACATGACAGTTATAACTATCATAAGCTATAGATATAATTTATAGCCTATACATGATTGTTATATAAAAAGGACAGTCATTCCTGCAAGGCATCTGTGGTTTCCTGGTTCTGTCACTTCTGAGAAATCAGCATGAACAAAAAACAAGATCACAAAGGATCCTTGGAAAAGCACAAAGTCAGAACAAAGAAGAAAAGACCACCCATTGTAATAATGCTGTCAGTTAATAAACCATCATCTGTTCCTCCAACTCCTCCAAGAAATTTGGATTCCAGGTCTTTTATCACCACTGGAGAAAAGAACTTTGAAGCTGAGGCTGGTAACTTGGTGATGACTTGATGACTTGTTGAGCATCTCTGAACTGGGGAGAGGTGATTACAGGGTGGTGGAAAAAGTGTATCATGTGAAGAGTGACTCATCATGGCTGTGAAGAGAATCCAAGCCACTATGAATATTCAGAAGGAGAAGATACTGGTGATAAATCTGGATGCCTCCAGGAGGACAGTTGACTGCTTCTACATAGTCACTTATTATGGAGCTCTTTTCAGAGAGGGTGATATCTGGATCTGCATAGCCATGTCTATGGATAAATATTACAAGAAAAATTCTAGAGAAGAAGAACACCATTCCTGAAGATATCCTGGGAAAAATATATGTGACTATTGTGCAAGCATTGGAGCATCTCTACAGTAAATTAAAGTAAATTGTTAGTGATTCACAGAGATGTGAACCTGTCCAACATTGTGATCAACAAACCAGAATTCAGAGTCATAGAAACAAGGTGGGCAATGAATAAATTTAATAAATAAAATGAAATAAAAATAAATAACCTCTTTGAAATATCTGTAAAAAAAGATGGGATATCACAAAAGCCATTATTCATCTGAACTTTCAGAACAGAATCAGAAGCATTTGTGCCTCGTAAGTCTATTCATGAATAAAAGGTAAATCCTTTCATAACTGAAGTTATATATCAACTTTTTATGGCTGAAGTTTTACAAGCAAAACTCTGACTTCATACAAAATAATATATAGACTTTTACAAACTATAGCTTTTTGATTCTGACAGTTATTTTGCTGGCTGGCAATGCCTTTTTTTTTAACCTTCTATTAGCCATATATTATTGCCAGGAGTAAAGTCTTAAGATGATTAAACAATCATATGATGGAGTTATTTAAATTAACTAAGGGTTATTAAAAAAAAATTAAATACATTTTTTATTGCAATTGGTTGGGTTACAGCCAGAAAGCCCAAATTACCATAAAATTAGAATGTACTTAAGAAAAATGCAAAGAGATATTTTGAAAGAAAAGAAGTGATCTCTTTTCAATGACAGCAACATATGCATGGCAATCATCTTGAAAGTTATCTTTGAAACTACTGGCAAAATTCTGCTATGGTTGAATATAAAGAAGGAAAAATACTTTTTTATATAAAATAAAAAAGTGTTATTACTATAGAAAGCTATAACCAGTGTTGTTATAACTGAAGGAGGCACGGTGGCACAGCAGCTTAAAGATGCTGGATTTGTTTGCCAGAGATAGTCAGCATTCTGGAGCTTACAGCTCAAAGCACCGCATGGCAGACTGAATTCCCATCCTTTGCCCCAGCTCCTCCCCACCTAGTAATTTGGAAGCATGTAAAATGCAAGTAGATAAATAGGTACCACTCTTGTGGGAAAAGCTACAAAGGTTCAATGCAGAAGTCATCAGACCTGCCTGGATATGGATATGAGACAATGTCAGCAGAAGAAAGCCCAGATAACCCAACACCTCCCAAATGCTGCTAGCCAGCTGGTGCAAAGCTAATTCTCCCCTTGCAGTGTACCGTGGATAGCACACATGCATGGATAAAATGAACTAATAGTCTTAGGCTGCCAGAACTACTTTGTGGTTAAAAAGCATTGTGGACATCCCTTGCTACAGTATATATACCATATGTTGAAAAGAAAGAAAAAAAGTGTTGTTGATTTATGTAAATCCACTTTATTACAACCTCTGATTGATATGCAAACTGTCTGTTCTTAAACCATGATATTAATGGAACTGATATCCCAGTCTATCAGTTTAACTCTCAGAATGGCTACTATTCCAAGTTTTGTGAAGGCAAAGCAAGCAACACAATTGAAGCCAGAGGAATCCTTAGCGGGATTCTTTCCTACAGTCATCTTCGTTGTGCTCACTTCCTGATGCCTTGCTGAATTCACATGGACTAAGTAGGAGTCTGTTTGCTTTTTAACATGTCAAAAGAATTAGCTGAGGTTTACAGTAAGATTTGTCTGAGGTTTTCCTAGTCTGCAGTAAGGATGTTGAGAATTTTGTTTGGTCTAACTTTTTAAATGAATTATCCTGATTTACACTTCCTGGACTAACATGCTGATTAGAATGTAATTATCTTTTGGTTTCTCATTTATCCAGATTTTGTGCTGCACTTCTAAGCAGTACAACCCACAGAAATGGATTTTCAAGCCAATGTGTAGACAGCATATATTTTATTTGAAAAGATACATTTTGGAGGATTTTTTTAAGGAAAAACATGTATGAAAAGGAATATGATGCATACTATAAAAAGTTA
>JANHFJ010003533.1:114072-126718 GCA_032468195.1 Cerberus rynchops
GGGGTGGATGGGAGGCGGATAGATAGGAAAGGGAGCAGTAAGAAGGGTAATAGAAAATTGGTGGAGATAGAGGACAACGATAGGTGAGAGATGAACCCCAGAGTTATATATGGTCCATAACCACTTGGAAGTATTAGGCTCAAAGAATGGAGTTCAGCATTTTAATACAAGGTTGCTGCAAGTTGAACAAAAGAAACTAGGATTTTTATTTTCAAATGTAAATAAATCCCCCATTATCATGTTTCAGTGCTGGTTTTGTTAATGGGGAAATTCTAGACCTGAAAAAAGAACAACTTATTGATGAGTTGAATGTATCATATTTTCTTGTAAAAGAAGATTAAGAATAGGAATAGGAAAATGCAAGTGAAATAATAATGCAACTTAAGCTCTTGTCCAACTAATGTTCTAATATATCAATCTGCCTTTCAAATAATTATTATGGTTGGTTGCACAATCAGCCAGATGTTTAGATTGGATTTGGTATTGTCCACTTATCAAGTCCTTCCCAAGGACTTAGGACAGCAAATGTTGTTCAATTGTATTGCAGGATGCTAATTGTTCCAAGTAAAGCTGTCTTTTGCAATTTCTAATAGCAATTTTGTCTGTCAGAGATATTAATGTGGTATTCCAGATGTTTTGAGATTGTGCCCAATGTACCTACTACAACTGGTATTACCTTGCTTTCTTCTGCCATGATTATTCTACTTCTATTTGCAGGCCTTTGTATTTTGTTATTCCCCCCCTTTTTTTCTTGAAAGATAAAAATTCCAAATGTGCATGTGTGTCTAGGCACACACACATATATATACGTATACACACAGAGAGAAAACACACACACACAAACATGTATAAATATACATCTATAGCTATCTATTTACAGTATTTGAGGTGGTTTGATTGTATGGAGAAAATTATTTAGGATTCACCTGCAAAATAAATATTGATTTAGAAAGCTGTGAAGAGGTTTGAGTACAAGGTAGTTTTAGTTAAGGTTTTGGTTTTGGTTTTGGTTTTTTTTTTAAATTATTATCAGGACTTTAATTGATTTGTCTTATTTCAAACTCATTTTCATCATTCTTCATAAAGTTTCTTACCATGAGAAGGATACTTTGTTGAGTATGCATGTATAGTTTGTATATATATATATTAAAAAAGAAATATTCTGAGCTGCATCTTCCTTAAATGCAATTAGTGCTAAAGTGCTATTGTATACATTTTTATTAATTTTCATTTTATTTTTCCACATTAAAATTTATCCCAAATAGCACAGTAGAACTGTGATGCAAACTTTATCATCACTTTTAAAAAGAACAAAACATAAACTAACATAAATTAAATCTAATTTTCTTACTCAAATTTCCTGTCTGAATAATAGCATAGTAAAATCAATTTTCTCCATATTTATAAGCAAGTTAATTAGACAAAGTTCTGAAGCCCCATCTGATTCAAGCATTGACTACATACAAACCAGTTTAATTTTCACAAGATTTGTGCATCATGGATTCAGCTAGGAATAGTGCACCATGCTAATGTTTGTGGAAAGCATGCATCTGCAGTTATTTCCATCATAATTTTCAAGACTCACTAATAGTTCTGAGAGCCTCTGGAAATATTTTGTGCTAATTTAGCAAACTTTATTACCATTGCTGTCATACTGAAATTACCAAATCAAATTCAGTAATACAAGTGTTGTTAAATCCAAATCTGAGTCACAAATGTGAATAATGTTTTTACTTTAAATAACCAAATATATATTTATTTAAAGTGCTATTATTCCTTTTTTTTTCAAATGCTATCAAGTAACTGCAAAAGCTGGCATGCTGCAAGTAATTTATCTGTGACCTTCATCAGTATTGTTGATACTGTAAGATGCTAAATGGATCTGTAATCTTATACAACATGTCTCCTCTGAAGTAAGCAGAATTAAAACTGACTCTCAGGGTACAGGTGCAGGGTTATTTTATCATAGGCTTCCTCAAATGTGACACACTCTAAATATATAAAGTTAAAATGATAGAGATGGAAAGGGACTATCAGTACTGAGTCTACTTCCTTGATTACTGCAAGAATCCAAAAGCGGTCTGTTCTCCAGTTGAGTAGTCCATGAAGCTAAGTTTACTACTTCCCTTGAAAATTGGTTCCACTGTTGAATTCCTATTAATGTTAGGAGGACAGTGTGTGGGTGCTCATGTTGTAATATTGGCTCTGCCTTCTTTCAACTGGCACTCTTATTCTGTTTCTTTGATTCTAAAGTTATGGATAACAATCTAGGGTTTATTCCATGTGGCATTATTTCATACTATAAGAATATTTTCATCTCTTTAATTCTCTCTTCTCAAATATTTATTCACATAATTTAGTTTCTAGTCCCCATTGTCAACCACTGAACTTACTGAAGTTTGTTGGAATGCCAAATTAGGTATGAGATGAGAATATGCATTTAGATAATAATACCATTATGTGCTGTCATTCTTCCTTGGTCATGTGTTAGCTATGCCTTCAATATTCTTTTATGTTTCTCCTGATAGGCCAACTCTCACATCCATGTAACCAAGAGGGTAGGAACACTTTCTTATATCCTGCTTCATCCCATGCAATAGATCTACAACCATTACAATTTTTTAAAGTAATACACAACAATTCCCCATTTTTATTAAACATTGTAACCAAGATATACAACTTTATCTATTTACTCTTGTTTTTCACTGTACATATATAGTTCCCTGGTGATTATATATTTTTTTGGAAAATAGGGATTACATTTGTCTCCTATCAGACAACTGGAACGTCAGCTATTTTCTGGGATTTCTCGAAGGAAATACATAAATATTCCACCAGATAATAAACTAGTTTCTTCAGTATCCTAAAATGCAATTCATTGGCCCTGGAGATTTAAACTCATTTAGGCATTTCCTGATTATATTTCTGCCAGTCTCAAGCTTCAGTTCTACTCATTTATCCTGATCTTCACAATTGCCTTGTGGAATATATGCCACTGTCTTGAAGAAGTCTGAGTCAAAATAAAAATGAATAGCTTGGTCTTTTCTCTGGTTATTTGTTAGCTGCTCGCTGTGTTTATTGTGCAGTTGACAAACTGAATGTTTTTCTTTTATTTTGAACAAATCTAAGTTCTTTTTTATTTATATTTTATTTATTTTTAATTAATAACAAAGAGGTGCCCAGGAACAATAGTCATAGAAATAATAATTATCAAAGGGAGGATAAAAAGAACACATTAAAATGCTTTAACAAAAAAGTGAAAAAATACAACAAAAAATAAGATGATGTCGTTATAACAATTCTATAGATGGTTGTCTAATGCAAATATCTGTACACATATTATTTCTAATACATTTATATGATTAACTTTTAAACCTACTGTCTTCTATATAAATGAGTCCTATTTTTCATTATACTTATCTATACAAAGTCTATGTTTTATAGTCTGTCTGCACAAAAGTGGCAAGTGCAATCAAGTCTTTTCAATGCTGCAATATCAGTCTTTTTTCTATAGTAAGGGGCATAGACAATCAATTTACATTGTTCAATTGTCAAATTCCAAGTACTAGGTATGTCATTCAAAATAATATTATCTTCTGCAAAAGATAGCTTCTATCATGCAATCATATTTATAGAATCCATTACTTTCTCCACAATTTGATAAATAGAGAACATTACAGAAACATACATTTTAAGGACTATTATCCTTAATGCATCTCCAACAAAGTGCTCTTTTTGATGTCCTTTCCTATATAAACATGATGGAATCCAGTAAATTCTAAATATTTTTTTGCTGTATAGACATAACAGCTCAATTTGAGGTCAATTGATGCTCTTGCTATGGAAGTTAAAACACTCTATCATTGTTTAGACAATATAGGAACCACTAGTTCTTTATTCCACTTATTTCTTTACATCTATATATCAAATCAATATATTGATAACAAACCTATAAAAATTAATAGTAAGATTTTTTAGAGAAGGAGTGGCAGAACCGGGAGGCAGGGTCAAAAGAGGCAGAAACCTAGAACTCCTACTTGGCCATAAACATACTATGTACAATCCATTGTGAATTCCATTGATCTTTACCTAACTTCCAGCAGATGCTAACTGTTAGTTGAGAATATTCTGTGCATAGGCATGAGCAATAAATCTATTTAATTGAAACTTTGCATGTGGTCCTGGTCTTTTGAGCCTAACAGGTTATCTCTGGTGACTCAAACCTGAAAATGCTACTGGTCTAAACAATGCTATTAACAAATGTTATAATTGTAAATATTGCCATTTGATTACATGTCCTTGATAATATTTATCTCTTACCAGAGTATGTTAAAACTCATCTACATCATCTGTCAATTGATTTAAAGTAAAAATAACTCAATTCTTAAGGTGATCATTTTTATTCTCTCTCTCATGGTTTTCATCTTTTACTTTTGTGATAATTATTAATATTGATTTTTATATTTTATATTTTTATATTTCTTGTTTTTTATTTGATTTTTGTGTTTTCCCCAGTCATTTTCAGTGGGATGGGCAGCATTATAAATTAGATACAGGGAGAGGCAGAAAGAGCCATGCTTCCATCCAATTTATCTATATCACCATTCTTCTCCCAATTTTTAATTTGGGTTTTGCCATAGAGTCAATTTGGCATGGAAAAAAAGTCAAATCTTTTATTAGTCATTCCATCCCATAACGTTCTAATTGACATAACTGTTTCCAGAGATACTAGAGTTTTAGTACATTTTACAAAATAATTACTAAATAATTTAGTGCTTACCCAAAGATGATTCTCTCTCTCTCTCTCTCTCTCTTTCTCTCCCTATCATCACCAATTTTTGGCTTCCAATATTTAATACTTGACAAGCATGATGATATAGGTTCAGTTCAGGAAAACCAAACCAATCAAGTAATCAATCCAAATAGAGCTGGAAAGGACCTTGGAGGTCTTCTAGTCTAACTCCTTGTTCAAGTAGGAGATCCTATACACTTTGAGACAAATGGCTGTCCAGTCTCTTCTTAAAACCTTCAGTGATGAAACACCCACAACTTCTGAAAACAAGCTATTCCATTGGTTAATTGTTCTCATCGTTAGGAAGTTTCTCCTTAATTTCAGGTTGCTTCTCTCCTTGATTAGTCAGTTGTCTTGCTTGCTGGTGTTTTGGAAAATAACCCCCTCTTCTTTGTGGCAGCCCCTCAAAAAGTGGAATATTGGTCCTTCTTTTCTCTAGACTAGCCATATCCAATTCCTGCAACAATTTTTCATATTTTTTTTGTCTCCAGGCCTTTATTCATTATAGTTGTTCTTCAATGCACTTTTTCCAAAGTCTCAACATTTTTTTTTTGTAATGTGGTGACCAAAACTGGATGCTGTATTCCAGGTGCAGTCTTACTAAAGTTTATAAAGCAGTACTAATACTTCACTTGATTTTGATTCTATGCCTCTATTTATACAACCAAGAATTATATTTTCTGCTGCACACTGCTGGCTCATGTTTAAGTTATAGTCTGCTATCGCTTAAAAAAGCAAAAAAAAAAAGTTTATTATTCCCTCATTAATTGGTAACTGTATTTCCTATAAAGTCAGTCTCAATATCAAAGAACTCCCCCAGAATTTTTAAAATTAATATTTATTTTCTGAAAATATTTTTTTTCAGATACATAGACTGGAAATCATCTCATGATTCTCATCTAACGATAGCTGGAAAAAAACCTCTGTCTTTTTTATGTATATTTTGTTTAGTATGCACACACCTAAATATTTAATTCAATTGGTACAAATATGGAATTTATACCTCTTATGTAGATAAATAATCCTGTTTTGATCTATTGCCATCAATTCCAATTTGGACCAATTAACATAATATTCTGCCATTTTGCTAAAAGACATCTACCTTTTTCCATCAACCCTGGGATAGTAGCTTGAGAGATAAATAAAACGATGTCATCTTCAAATTGTGTTCATCTTACTGATGTATAACTAAAAGCTCCTTGTATAGTGCTTGCTAGGAAATAGTCCTATTTTTTAATCAACATTTGAGCTGAAGTGTGCACATCTGGAAGAAATATAAGGCTAATCTTTTTTTTTTTTTTAGTTTCAAGTAAGTTGTTAAAATAGCTGCTCTGTTGTTTTTAAAGTTGCATGAATTGGTGTAGATTTATTCACAACTGTGATAATATGGGTAGCAGTAGAAAAAATCTGGAGCTTCATTTTTTCTGAGGCCTGTAGGATTATAGAAGTTTATTTCCAGGTAAAGTTTGTTGCTTCCACTACTTGGACACAGAGGAGACATATCTAGCCACCAACCCAATTGTGCATTATTATTCATTATGGTACATGCAAAAAGCCAAATGCTCCATTCTTTCCATTTTTGTTTATGTACTGTTCTGAACTCACAGTTTGCTCTTGAGGGCACTTTCCATTTGTCTCAGGTTTCCACAACATCCTCAGGTTAATCAATAGGAACGACCAGTTCCCTAATAAAACTGCAGCTACAATATAATGAATTTTGAATGAGGAATGATTTCTTTAAGTGTTGCTGAGGGTTACACATTTACACTATGCTGAGGGATCTGTGGAAAACTTTCATCTGAAACTTTTAGGTGTTGACTTTGATGTATTAGACTCAGCCTCAAGTATCTCTTATTGAACACAGATTATTGGCAACATGCATGAGACTCAGGAATGAAAACAATTTGAAGGACAGAAGAAAAGTGAAGGACACATACTCTAGGATAGAATAATCCACTAGTTCATAGCTTCCAAACAAGAATATTTTTGTAACTTCCATTTTAAAATTACTTTTCTTAAATTTCTCCATTTGGAAGAAGTTTTTTTTTTTTAAATCAGAAATGATGTTTACTTGGGTTTTATTTAAATTGCAATATAAATAAAGGCTCTTGCAATTCTATTCCCATTAACTGACAGTTGCGATAGTTACAACAGTAGAAATTTCAATATCAGAAATATGGAACTGTAATCGCATGTTATCTAGGTAACTGAATGCCATCATATCAAGCCTAATGTCTGTTGACTATATGCTATATACAAAATACTGTATAAAAATGTTCACTATTTCAACCTGTTTCCAGTCATAATTCATAGCAATTCCAAGGACATTCTTATATTCTCCTTAATATGTATTTTATGTTTGTCTTTTCCTTATAATTCCCTCCAATGGTTCAGGAATTGTATTATTCTGTAGTTCTTTTTTCACTTCACATGCTCAAAATGGAATGACTCAGAAAGACAATATTTTATTCCTTATTATTTTCATTTAATCTGTTTCTTGTATTCCACTTTTATATATGTTTTTTTAATTATGATTTATTCTCTCTTTTGATATGGCCAATGAACTAATCAACAACAATAAGGGAAAATGTATATGAGGTTTTACTTAATGATCACATAAAGAGTGGTTCATGTTTCAACCAAGATTATTATAATTGTTTTTTCCAAATTATGGTGGCATTTTTCTTCTTTCCTTTGTTCTGTCTCCATATTCAATTTTCACAGTTAGATTAGAAGAACATTGGTTTAACTATTCTGATCATTGTTGTCATGGAGATGATAAAGACAATTATTTTTCTAAATTCAAAATTGTTGCCTTTTTCCCTAGGATTAACCTAATTTTTATCCTCTTTGGTGCATTGACTATTTTATCTAATCTTGAGCCTAAGAAAACAAAATTATATTCCACTTTTACTTATATGGATGTTTTGGCTAATCATCATCACATTTTCACTGCCAACTATAAGGTCAACTAACATGGGAATTAACAATATTGTTGTCTTCTTAACATTTGACCTTAACCTAGTTCTTTCACTTTCCATTTTACTTTTTCAGTATTTTCTTTATGTCCAACTACCAAAATGAGTTCACCTTCATATTTATAGTGTTTTATTTTTCAGTTTTGATTGCAGTTGTCAATTCCTCAGATGCTTTTGTTCTTATAATGAATGCATTATACAGTATATGTTAAATAATACATCATATAACTATGTTTCATTCCTTTCCCCATTTTTCAACCACTTTAGTTCTCTATACAGTTCTAAAAGTAGCTTTTTATTCTTTTTAATGGTTCATCAAACAAATAACCAGCTGTCCTGGCATGGCTATTAGCCTTAATAGAGTCAACACTCCAGAAAAATCCACATAGCCAAAGACTTTCTCTGGCCAAAAATCAGAAATAAATTTCCTTTTAACAGACTTTTTATTTTTCTATTTCTATTTTCTATTAGTAGCTGATCTTATATTTCTCTATTTTCCTTTGATTTTCTGAAATCATTCTATACATCTGATATTCTCCATATCTGGCACTATTGTTCTTGCTTAGATCAAGAATAAATAAAAGCCATTCTACTGGTGATGTTCTAAGAAGATTTGAAGAGACAGCAGTCTGCAATTATGACCTGCAAATCTTATGGCACTCCTTACAATTTTTTTTTCAAATAATTGGAATGGTAAGGGATCACATCTAATTGACAAGGCTGATTTATCAGTTAAAAGATATGGGGCCATAGGATATAAAGGTATAACAGAAGTCACTCTCCATAACAAAAATAGACAAATTGAGAAGTAGGCACTGTGGCTGGTGGTAATAAATAGAAACAAGAGACATGAAGATATTCTGTATTGTTGAAAGTCAAAAGCAGTGTTCAGGTCCTAACAGAAAACATTTGTGGAAAAAAAAACCAATAGAATGGGAAACGAGAGTGGAGGTGCTAAAATGGTTGAGATGTTACTATTGTGACCTATAAGAAGATAAAAAGAATAAATGTAGTAGTTAGTGATTCACTATGAAAGGAAACTGAAGTAATGTTTTTTGATGGGACACATCCATCTATGTAGTGCTAGGATCAAGAATAAAACAATCACTTCCATCAGATCCAATGCAATTATTCCCTCCTAGTGATACATGGAGAAGATTGGTGACACTATGAAGAATACAACAACTATATCACTACAAATTTTAAGCATTTCATAAGGAAGTTCAAGACCATATTTGTTGACATGGTATTTGTATTAATCCTTCCAGTACATGGAAGAGGAATGAAAAAGGAAATAATACTACAAGGGCTGGTTATGCAAATGATGTGACACAAGATATTGGTTTTGAAGAACCTGATTTGAGGTAATGTAACCATAAACTGATGGCATGAAATGGCTTGCACTTCACAAGGACTGATAAAAATGTGCTTTGTCAAAGCATGACAAGGTTAATTTGGAGGGGTTTAAATCATATTGTAGGAAGAATGGAAATGAAAACCCCAAAGTAAGGACTTCAGACAAAGAGTCATGATCTATAAAGAAAATAAAAGTTGCTATAATGGGACTTCTTAGTACAGAAAAAAATGGATATAACATTGGCTCATTATGTTCATGTCCTTCATTTCTATATACTATTGATCCAAATTTGAGAAGTAAACTGGATGGGGTTAACCTCTCCAAACAGGAGGCCAATTATGATTAATTGGATATGGCTATGAATTCCATGCCTGACATACAGCAGTTGAAAGGTATCATTTATTTGAAAAGAATAGAAGCAATGCAGAGAAAAGACAAACTGTAGTATGATTTTAAAAATATCTGTTTCAACTCAGAAATCCCATTGAATGAAATTCAATGTGGTTTAAAGAGCATTTGAATTGAAATTAGTGAGGAACAAATATTATAGTTTGTGTCTACTATTGTCCTTTTTAGTGATGGAAACATAGTGGATGATACATTTAAAAAACAAGTGGAATATTTTTCAAAGAGTTATGATGTTTTAATGAGGAAAAAGTTTAATTAAGCTGTTGGGAGACAAACCACCAACCCCAACCCTTCTGGGAAATTTCCAACTTGTATTGCTGACAAATTTCACTTTGTGTAGATGGAGCACACAAGATGATTTAATATTCTTGACCTGACACTAATCAGTAAGAAATTTTTAGTTGAGAGAATGAAAATATCAGGATCATTGGGAGGAAGGGGCCATATAAGGATCTTTTTTTTTATTAAACTAAAAATATTTTGTAGTTGTTGATTTTTTAAAAAAAAGTGGATTTAAATAATCAAAAAACTAAATAGTCAGAAAAACAAAAACTCTGGATCTGGGGAGGCATTAAATATTGGAACTCAGAGAAATATGCTCAAGGAATATTTTGAATGAATTAAAATCATCAGTACCAAACAATCTGCCTGAAGTCCTGCTGAATAGTCATGCTTTATTTGAAAAATCTTGGTGAATTGGTAAAGTGGCCAATAGCTGAGAGGAAATGTTATCTTCATTTTTTTTAAAATTTGGTAGCTGTCAATAGATTGTGGGAATGGTATAAACATAATATATCTTTCAGCAAAGTGTTTGACAACTTCTCCATTAAATTGTATTAGCAATCTAAATGTGTGTGGGTTGAATAAAATGACAGTTGAGTAGATAACTTGAAAATCAAGCTCAAAGAGTGCTCATATATGTGTTCTCCTCTAATAAGAGAAAAATATCAAGTGGGGTTCTAGAAGGATCAGCCATAAATTCTCTTCTCTTCAAAATTTTTATTAACAATTTAGACATATAAGTAGAATGAATGTTATAAAAAATGTGATAGTAAATTTAGTAAGGTAGCCTCCTAAAAGATAAGTAACTGTCCTAAAAAGTAAAATTCAAAATGAGATTGATAAGGAAGAACAGTCTGACAGTAACAGAATGAATCAAAGGACTTCTTTAACATCACAGGATGGCATTTGAAAGAGGAAGTTATATGTCTGGTATTCTTCCTGAACTCATTTGCAATAAGTTCATCATCGCTATATAATTTGAGGAGAACATTCGGTAGAGTTACAGATTGCTTATCCTAACTTTTTCCCTATATACAGCATAAATTGATATTTCTCCAGAGAATAGAAATGGACAACAGTGAGAGCAGATTTTGGCCAGGGGCACCAACATCAGTAGAAATATCACATTACACAAATTTGTATTTTGCCTCCCTCTTTCTCAGTCCCTCTTTCTTGTTGTTGAAGGCAGAATGTCAGAGCTGCGTCTGTTCAAGACCCAAGAAAGAAAATCCCCAACTCCATTGTAGTAGAGAAGAGATACTTTTACTGAATTTGAAATGATAGTGGCAAAAGAAAAGCAAAATCTGAACCAAAAGGTGTGAAAGTTACATATTGAAAGTTTCCCCAAATCCCTTAGGGACCCAGGCTGAAAGTCCAATCCACAACCCTGCATAGTCATGTGGAGCACATCTTCAGGTGTTTTCGTCCTTCTGGAACTCTAGGATGGTTGGCCTTGACTGGGTATAAACAACTCCATTCAGCAGTGCAGTAATTTTTGAGAGCAAACCTCCCTTTTAGTTCACATAGTCTTTCATCCCACCAGCACACTTTTCAAACCCCAATACCAAACTGCCCCCTCCCCATTACTATGGCAGCTGATAGTAAATAAGCATCAAAGGGAAAACCCATGCTGAAGATCCAGCTGTCATGTTGAACTTTTACAGCAATTAGTGTTTACCATATATTCTCAAGTTGATCTTCCCTTCCTTCTTCCATCTTTTTTTGTCTCTTCATTCTGTACTTTCCTTATGATTATGGAGATATACAATCCTCATCCTCTGTTTCTCATCCCTCCTCCTCACCACATCCTGATAATATTATATTGCCGATGACAGTCCCTTCTCCTTCCACATGGATTAATTATGCTGAAATATTTTATTTTATATTTTATTTTAATTGCTTAATTTATTTTTCTTTATCAAAATGTACATTGCTATGTTCACCACAGAACAATTTAAAATCCTTGCTGGCTTTTCCATTGAGTTTTAGGAAGCTACTATATCATAGATTGTTTAAATATAAAATCACATGACCTCCTGAGGGCTATTGTAGGCCAGGATTGATCTATTTGATCTCCACTAACTAAAGGAGGGGCCAGTCTACATTCAGTTTCAGAGTAGGAAACACTTGAAAAATAAAACAAGATGGACAGGGAATAAGGTATTAATGGCTAAGGTATTTAATGGACACCAGAAAGACCAATTTTCTACTCTGTTTGCAGCCACAACAGCTTACTTAGTAACTTTCATCCCAACCTACTCTATGGTAATATGGTAATGGCAACAAGAATTTTAATAATATAAAGATATGTAGATTTACTTTATTATTATGAAAAATTTCTATAAAATTATTTTTAAAAAATCATACTTCACTTTGAGTACCTCTGGAAACCACCCTTTAAGAAGGACAGTGAGAGCAAATCAACCAAGCTTGCCTTCAGATATTGTTTTCATCACTGGAAACTTTCAAGAAGAGACTGGACTGTCATCTGTCAGAAATGGTGGAGGGTCTCCTGCTTGGGCAGGGGGTTGGACCAGATGACCTACAAGGTCCCTTCCAACTCTGTTAATCTGTTAAAAAGGTAGTGTCAAGCCTGAAAGGAGTCTTTGCAGAGAAATTAGAACAGTTTCAGAGAAGAGCAGTGGAAATTATAAGAGAATAAAAACTAAGTCTATGAAGACAGATTGAAGGCTCTGTACATGTTTTGTCTTGACAAAAGACTGAGGTGAGGTATATATATTTCAAATTTTTGTTTATTTATTGCATTTTTATACCGCCCCCTCTCCCGAAGGACTCGGGGCGGTGTACAGCAATTAAAAACTACATAGA
>JANHFJ010003535.1:7325-20187 GCA_032468195.1 Cerberus rynchops
ATTGAACGTAAATTACGACAGTGCTGAAAAAGATGTATTTACAACCCTATCTAGATTAACTTTTTTAGAAAAGTTATCCACACAACTAAAACACTTTTGTTATAAAAAAGAACTGTATGTGCCACTTATGCCAAGTTCCAAAGTGTTTAAACAACACAGTATTTAGCAAAGTGTATTACAGAATTAGATTTAGATCTAACGCAAGATGATTGAATTCAAGGCAACAGCTTCCGTTTTCTTTGTCACTGTTAATTAAAAAAATAGAATCTTAAGATGTAAAGTCAAGACAAACATGTCAAACCAACCCGTCATGCCACGTTAACAGCAAGTTTGGGGCAGGCGCTTAGTAGATGAAGTTGGTTCTGACTTCCCAATCTAAAAGCAATTCTGCACAAGGGCACTAAGAAAAAAAACAACAACTTCTGTATAAATTCATACCTGCAGCCTATTGCCACTAATATCAGGTTTGGTCTGATTTAATCTGGAAGAGTTGGAAGACTGATCTGAAACTTAGATCTCATGCAAAGAACTGAAAAGGCACATAACTTTAAAAAATGTTAAAGAGCAAAACTAAAAAGACATTTCTGTATAGATGTGAAATCTTCATATTCTTTATAAATATATATTGTAATTTTTAATATTAAAAAAATCAGTATGTTTTCATCCAACTTCACCCATTCCTCATTCCAATATACTGATTAGTACTGCAAAGCCTAAAAGAAAAACTAAATATGTATTGATTCTTCTATCACATATTATAATGTATGTAAAGTTGTATATCCAACTAAAATTACTCCTTGGAAAACATTTCATGGACTTTCATTATGTTTAGCTGGCTTGTTCTGATTGTGTCATAAAAAGATATCAAGTATATCTGGTTATAAAGGCTATTGTTAACAATGCAAAAGTGGATGCACACTTTTATTGTTGCCTTCTACACTGATACAACTCTATTCTGGGAAACTCTTGTTATTGTGTAACTTGGTAGCTTAAGTACATGAATGAAATAGTTTTATAGCATTGTCCATCTTCACTACTTAAAATCTTTACATTTTGTGAATATCCCATTCTTAGGTGACAAAAATGTCACATATAAGTGACATTAGTACATATTCTAAAGTCATATACATTAGTACATATTCTAAAGTTTAAGGAAAAATCTGTCATCTACAGGTATTAAAGCCTAATGGGATCAGAATAAATGAAAACATCCACATAACTGAACATTTCAAATTAAAAAGTGGCTCCGACAATTTAGGATAGTATTGGACATAATCAGAAAAATGACATTTTCTAGTTCCAATGGATTGCATAGATAGATCATTTATAAGTTTTAGTTTCATTAGGTACCATGCATACTTGACTTCTGCACTGGAATAGTATTCATGGAAAGCAATGCTATAAGCATTGAAAAATTCTGTTTTCAAAAAAAATTCCACAATGACTAAGAACAAATGAATTTTGCAAACTCCCACTTTTTAATGAACAACTATCCAGTTCTTCAAACTATTTCTGAAACAATATAAACTATTCAAAATTGGTTGAATATGAACTCCTGCGTAAGAGACACATTTGTAAAAATATCAGCAAACTGTCCCAAAACAGATCTGCCCTTAGCCAAATGACTAATTTTACTATTGTTATGAATATTATTTTGAAAGAATCATAGCATGATTTATGGAAAGCTTAAACATTTCCGTGTCATTTAAGAAATCCGTTCTTAAAATGGGGTAACATGCAGCCTTTTACAAAAGGATACAGTATCTGGTCAAGTGAAGTGTCTTAACTGAGAAATTGATTATGTAATATACTTAAGATACACATGAAGAATTTTAAAAATCACAATAAAGAGCAGATACAACTAGCATATTCAATACCCTTTTAAAATTACTGTAGTTGTACAGTCTATTTGGCTACCAAGAATTTTCAGGGATTCCATTTTATTGTGATAAAATATTATCCACGAGCTCTCTTCCCATAAATAACACAATGCTATCAATTTGCTCAATTTATTTTAACAAAATTGATGTAGAAATGTCACTGAATTAAACAAACATCTGAACATGTAAACACCTGCCATGTTCCTGAAACAGGAGTTAATACCTGTGCACATTAGAATTCATTAGGAACACTATCAATTAATAAGGCTTGTCTTCAAAACAACTAAATCCAGTTTGTTGCTTTAATTGTTCTTGCATTGCAAGTTAATTTTATGAAAATTTTCAAATGTACACAATTAGACATTATGGGAGAATTAATAGTACCATTGGTTACAGCTGTTACAAGTTTTCTGCCACATGAAAAAAAAAAAACTAAGCCAATCACATCAAATAATCATGGCTTTTCTTTAATAGTTGTTCACCAAGTTATGTTAATTATGGTCCTTTAAACACACACAAACATTTCATAAAGGCTATATACAATTGTACATGGCTGAGCATGCACTATTCATAGATACCTGCCTGTTTAATGTGATGTCATTATAGTGCTTGAAAATGATGCAATTCAACTCCCATTTTAATCAATAATTACAAGTGGAAAGATGGTTTGTTTTCCAATTGCTGTTGTTGCATGATTTTTAAAAAAAAAAAATACAAAACAAAAAACAAAATGCTAACCCCATTTAAGAACTCTAGCTACAGATTCTACATAGGTTAAGGCAGTAAAAAAGCACTTCCTGATACAGGTGGTCTCAACATCAATTAAATCTGTTTTGAAGCCAACATTACTCTTTTCATTCTCTACCACATCTCTGAAGAATTAAAAAAAAAACCAATTAAAAATAAGATAAAGAAAAGCAATATAGTGGCAGAGAAATGAATCATGGCTTTCAAAATGATTGGGTACGAAGATTATAGGGCACCAACTAATTTCCTGCTTTAGAAAAGGAAAAAAAAAATGAGGCTCACTTGAACATACTGCCTCAACAACTTAAAATGATGTGAGCATTTAAGTAAGAAACTATTATAAGCAACTTTAGGAACCATGTTGTAGTTCTGATAAAGTATTTTAGTTTCTTGATACAGAAGTTTTTGAAGTCTAATTTAATCCACTTTTTTTTGCTGAAAAATGTTTTTATTGATTAATTCTAACACAATTTGAGTGCACACTTACTAGGAAGTCAACTATTATTCAGGCTGAGAGTTTTTCAAGAATAAGGTCTTCAGTGATACCAGCTTCTCTGTAATTATAATTAATTTCATGGTTAGCAGATTCTATTAAATATTAGAAATATATGGCAAATTTGAATAGAGTTCTTTGATTTAGGCATTGAACAGATTCAAGATAGACACCACCATTCAGTGACATGTATCAGTTTTAAAGATGATTAGAGATATTTAAGACAAATCCTCTTTCTCCAGTGGACAGGAAATAGAAATATGTTGTAAACAGGGCACTGTTTTAAAGCCAAGGTTTTAAAAATTACTTTTTCCATAGCTTGAAAATACATTCTTCAATGAGTCTTCCAGTAATGCCATTATTTCCTGTGAAATTAGGTCACCAACTTTTTCATTCAGTTCCTATTCTTAAAGATGGTTGTGTTCAAAGCAGTTTTTTTTTAAAAAATCTGTTGAAAGTTATATAAAATTCTGTACAGGTTCACAAATTATTGCATAAACAGCATAATCTCCACGACAAGTGTTTCTGCAACACACGTCCATTTCAGAAAATTCACGTTTCCCTTCTGGCTTTTTTCTTCTTTTTTATTTGCTTGGGGGATTCCCAGCTCTCTTCAGACTTGGCTAAAAATACAAGAGAAATCAAAAAGTGTTTTATATTGTATTTTATTTCACTCATTCATACATTGCATTCTACTGATTTAAGCTAGTAAAGCATATTATCAGGTCAGCATTATTTTGTCTTTATGGCTATAAAACTTGCTTGCATTTTTCAATATTGTATTACTTAATAATATACTTTTACAACATGGATACAATTTCCACTTAGAAGTTATTCATAGGTTGCCAACACACTATGAAATAATAGAAGAGGAAATATTGGATAGCTGTAAGCAGAACACTAGATTTGCACTTGAAGTAAGATCTATTTGATTTTAAATACAGTTTTAATAGCTACTGTATGTAAATATCTTTTTATAAACCTTATATGGTTATTATTTGATATAAACAATCACTTACTTTGAGGTGGAGGCACACTGTTTTGCTTAACATTAGAAATAACTTCTGCCTCCTGCAGCATCTGTGGCACTTGGGAAATTATCTTTTCAGAGTCACTCTCTGATACAGGTACAGACAGTTCAGTAGAAACAGCAAACGAGGGCATCTCCTTCGGCTACAATAGACATTGTAGTTCAGAATACTGAGTTTTTGACATCATCTAATATCCAATCCAAAAATATGTGGATAGAATCTCTTTTGAAATGTTTGATTAATCATAAAGAACACCCGACTCATTCTTAACACTGTCACCAAGCAAAAGCCCCAAATGCATCTAACTAGAATCTTATAAAACAGAATAAATTATAACTCTCTCTTATAAGTAATATTTTCTGAGATTTTCACCAGAAATGTTTATAGAACTAATCAGCTTTTCAGATGCTGTTGCGATTGGAGCCATTTCCAGATCTTATTAAATGGAAAATTCCATTAAAGAAAATAGAATCATGGATTGTTTAAACTGTTTTAGGCTGAAATCAGGCATTATGATGACTGTAGTACCTCCACTTTCACCTGTGCTCTGTCATGGTACCACAATGCTATTGGTGGGTGAATGCTGGGAGAGAATAATTTCTTCTCACTGGTTCTTTTAGTGACATAGTCTTTAGTCAGCAAAATATCACAACTGTTTCCGTGAATTTAATTAAAATCTATTATGCCTATCAAAATGCTGAAAACATCAGTTTTAGCATATTTATTGCCTGTATTAGCATGCCTTTTTAATTTATACCTCAGCTTGTTCACTAGTGCTGACGGTCTTTAAAGAGAAAGTTATCTCCACTTGTTGAACTTTTGAGGTATCTTCTGGAAATTCTTCTCCAGCATGTCTCTCCAGATCATCAGAATCCTAAATGGGGGAGAAAGATGGCCCAATTAAAAAGAATAAGGTTTGGAGGCATTATTAAAATAATCTGAATCAATGAATGAATGTGGAACCTAGTAAGAAGCTATGATACAACATTTCCATTCAATGTTAAAACAGAAACCTTCTTCAAATTTTCAAATGGTATAGTCACATTCATATATTTTCATTCCAATTAGCTTCACAAATAAACCATGTAAATATGAAGCAATGGAGAAAAGCTCTATTTTTGTCCAGAATAGGCCTAATGGGATATACTTCATAAGCAGGAAACATACTTTTCCTTTTAAAGAGGGGAGAGAGCTTCAGAGGACATGACAATGAGTGGTCAGAATCAGTATTTGCTATTTTGTAAAAAGGCTCTTTCATAATTTAGGCTTGACTTCACATGACAGTATAATTTCCCCATATTTCCTGTCCCAGAACCGAAAGAAATCCAAGTTAAATAATGTCAGATTAAGACTAAGAACAAGTTCTGAGAGCTGCCAGTTGCCCATCCCAATTATTCAAAGCATGGCTGTACAAACTCAGTTTGAAATTAACCCATTTAAAGGAAAGAAAAACCCATATAAGTTTTGCATAGATATCAACCATATCGTGGCTTAATGTGAACCATAGAAATGCAGATGCAATCTAGTAAAGATTTAATTCACCCAGGGCTCATCTTAAATTGCTTTCAAAAGGCTAATATTTATTGTTTCTTGCCTGTATAGGAGAGTTAGCCTCTTCTCCCTGCTTTTTCTTCTTCTTCTTTTTCTTTTTTGATTTGCCACTTGCAGTACTTTGTTGAGCTGCTTCAGGCTTTTCTTTCTCTTCATCTGATGCCTAATACAAAACCAGAGAGATCCATTCATGTCACATTTGTACCCTAACCCTAACCAAATGTATCATTAATGTAAGTTTTAGTCCTAACCTTTCTCCAATTATAATTTAACAATAAATTATAACATGTATGTGATAGTGTCATGACACAAATCTCACTCTTACACGCTTATATACACAAGTCATGTTGTTTGGTGACATGTCTTACAGGGCCACTTGTCCCGCCGGTTAATCCTATGGAAACCTTTGGGTGTTTTCATTCTTTCTACAATGTGAGAACTATCAAACTCAAACAGTACACGTCTTTCTAACAATTCTGCAGCAGCTGTCAATACCTTTTGAGTTTCAGATAATGCTTCTTCAAGTTGTGGAATGGAAGGAGGATTTTCTTCTTCAACCCAGTTCCCCCATTCCTCTGCTGGGGCATTCCAGTCAGAAGTTGGATCAGCAGAAGAAAGCCCATCTGTGAGCAATAAAATTTCAAGTGGATGAACAAGGCAGTAAAGTAAGAATATCTATTTCACAATACATGTGTAATGCCATGCCACCTATTTTAATAACAAAACCTGGGAGTACTAATTTGAAGTATTCCTTCTCAAAATATATTTAAAAAGTATTACCTGATCATTAAAGGTAAATTTTAAGTACAAGGATAAAACAACTCAATTCTCTGATCTTGCGCTGATGCTAAAGGCAACCTTCTACATAGATACAAATAGAAAATCCCTAAATTTATTATTTATTATTTTATTTAATTTATATACCAATTTTATTTAATTTATAAATTCAAAATAGAATGACAAAAATAAAGGATAGTGGATCAGTACTTCAGAGGAATCAATTATGGCCCTCTATAGAAGAAAAAGTATAAATTTAGAAGCAACATTGCAGTCTAATACTGATCAAGTTATTTTTGAATTTGTCTTTCAAATGTTTCATTACTGATATAATATTGAAATAAAAATTTAAAAGTAGAACATGGCTGAATAAACAATTTAGAAAAAGTCATGTAGATGTTGCACTGATGAAGAAAAAAAGTATTTTTTGATTTAAAGATTTTGGTTTATCTCTTAAATTTGCTTGTTTGAACATTTCAACCATTAATTATTGATCAAAGAATCTATGCTTGCTTTTTGTAAAACTATTTTGAAAGCATATGGATAAGTGTTTGGTGTTGTTTACCAGAACAGTTGTGAATAGGAATATGAATGCAAAAAAGTAAATGCAAATTAAGCAAAACCAGGGAAGATTCTAAAAAGGAACATACTTAATCCAGACCATTCGTCATCAACAGGTGCCTGGTTACGATTTAAATCCCACTGAAAATCTGTAGTACTAGGTTGAGAAACAGATTCGCTATTGGATCCTAAAAAGGGCAGAATATATACCCAGTCACTCTATGAGAATGATATGTAGGCTCATTATTCCACATTAATTTTTATCAGATAGAGGTAGTTCTCAAATCCTTCCTTCCTTCCTTTCCTTCCTTCCCCATTTAAAGTTACAGAGTGCTGAATGAATTGTAGCTATATTTAGCCTTTGAAATTTGCCACTGCAACACCCCATAAGCATTGATCAGAGTTTGGGCACTTGGCAGTCCATCTGGATTTAAAATCAGCACTTCAACTTTCCTCCCATGCCTATCTCCTACTTGCCCTTTGGCTGCCCTGCATATGGCACTCCTCAGCAGTGGTGCTTGGGCTGAATTAGAGGCCTGGGCCTTCA
The DNA here is from genome assembly GCA_032468195.1 of Cerberus rynchops. NCBI lineage: Eukaryota > Metazoa > Chordata > Lepidosauria > Squamata > Homalopsidae > Cerberus > Cerberus rynchops. Next base: position 14,913 of record JANHFJ010003535.1, read on the forward strand.
GCAATCTCAGCTGATCCCCACTATACTTCTACTGCAGCCCCACAGAATATCACCTCAAGTCTGACACCACAACTATCCACTGCAGACTTACAGAACAAAGCCCAAACTGCCCTAAATTTTTTCTCTGCCATCTTGCTACCCTTGCATCCTGCCACTCTCAGATCTCCCTCTATCTTTCTCCCACTATTGATGAGGTTTGCCCAGCCTAGCCTTATGTGAAGCAGTTGTTCTTGTGCTGCTTTGGAAGACTTCTGAGGCTTTCTGAAACTTTGCAAGAAGGCTGCGTTTGCCATTCTCCAAACCGTAGCAAAGGGCAGCAAGGCTGGTAGGGAGACGAAAGTGCAGGCAGCATAGCGAAGTGCAGGGCGACAAGGTGGCCAAAAGAAGTGCAGAATGTAAGGTGGCCGAAAGGGCAGATATAGGGGGGAAGAAGAGAGGTGGAGTTGAAGAAGAGGCAGTCTCTTATCGTACTGAGACTTGAGGTTGGAATGGATTATACCAGGTGGGGCTTGGATTAGAGTGGGACCTCACCTAAGAAACAGTGAGATTTGGCTGACAATGGCAACAGTGATATTGAGATTGTTGTTGCTAAGTGATATGGTCATGTGACATCAAGCTTTACAACTGCATTGCTTAGAAACAAAAATTCCTGCCCAATTACCGTAATAACTTAAGGATTACCTTTATATGGGATATATGCATCAGATTTACTTCTTGGTTGTCACTGACACTAATGATTCAGCTTCCCTGACCTAAGCAACATATTATTTTCATAAAAAGAACAAGCACAGTCCTTGCCTTTTCCAAATGTTGAAAACGTATTGAGTTGAACTTGGTGAGGCAACAATACTTGAAATCTAGGATTTTACCAGAATAGAACATGCTATACCATAAATAGGACACACGTGTAGTTCATTTATAAGATGCCTGTTAAAAGCATACCATACCAGAGACTGTAGGATTTAGTCCCAAGGGGGTAAATGAAGAAGAACTTTGTTCAGGAGTATTAATTCTTCCATCCACTCCAGACCAAGCTGTTAACAACAACAAAAATAGTATATGCGTGTGCTCATATCATATATTTTCCCGCACTGACAATTAGAAATACATTCCTAAGGGAGGTTCCCACAAATCAAATGAGTTTGACACCCTGTTCTAGACTGAGGTTATTACGCTTTGAAAAGTAAGGGATAAAAAAAAGTTCCAGGACCAGGAAATTAAAGAAACATTCCCATGTTTTTCTAAGTTTTAATTTTAGTCCTTTCACAGAACCAAAATCAAACCAAACCAGCCAGGAGAAACAAGCACTTAATCTTACCTATACCAGGGAATAAAGTACGTTCGCCCCAGGTTCTGCCAACCAAGGATACTCCCCAATCCTTCCCATTTCCATTATCTCCAGCATCTTTTCCCCAGGCTGATGTCTCATTTTTCCTCTTGCTACCTGCAGAGGACCCAGCAGTCCATTTCTCCTCACTTGCACCAATCTGAGGAGAAATCTTAACAGGTTTTTCATTCCAGTTGCCTCCATTTACTGTGGGGCCTTCACTCATTCCTGAAAGAAGTATTCAGATAGTTAACTTTGTTTGCTGGTAAACATAGTAGTAAAATAAACATATGTTATTGCAATTACAATTTCAACATTTTCCAGTATTATATCATTGCTATTATGTTTTTTAAGTAGCATGTTTCTGGCTTCATACTTTAATATTCCTTTTGACTTACATTTTTTTTCTAAATAACAGTTGGCCGCTCGCTATCTCATTATAACCTAACTGATAACACAATTTTTGCATTTGAAGTACCAAATGTCAATTTAAATACTTTTATACCGTAGTCCAGACAGATAGAAAAGTATAGCTAATGTGATTTTGGGTTTCTATAAAGAAGGAAAAATTGTTGCTGATTTCCATTTAGAATTTTTCAGTTTTTTTGGCATATTGTTATCCAAAGCCATCACTGCATATTAGTCTTTGATTTCCTTATATCTATAGTTACTGTGTTAGAGAGAATGTATGGAGAAGTTATCAAATAGTATTCAGAGAACAATAAAATTTGACCACCCTTAGGGTTGTACTGTTTCTTTATTATTATTTGCACATTTCAAAACAATTATCACAGAATTATTTATGTCATTTATTTCTGAGTAAACATATAAAAGATCAATCTGTAAACTTCATATTCATTTAAACTTGAAGTTCCTGTAAATCTCAGTTTTGTTTGAATTACATGCATATGCATATTTCATTCATATTCATAATTATCAGAAGATAACTAAGCTACAATATCCAGAAAGTGAAAATATGCAGTGTAAGTTAAGAAAGAACTGTATAGTCCTGATGTTAGATATCGATATTAAACATTAATCATCTGAATAACTGGGTAAAAGCTGGGAAGCTCTGGCACTCTCATTGTATGTTGTACCCATGCTGCTGCTACATCTGATGCTATACCTCACAATTGTCAAGATAGAGATTCTTTATTAATATACAGCATGGATTATCTTGTACTATCACAATATATCTGACTTTTTATCTTGGATACAAATCAATGCACAAAATCCAAGTGATCTTACAACTTAAAATAACCACATTGTGAAACAAACAAACAAACAAACAAACAAACAAACAAACAAACATACATACATATATAATGTGATTTGCCAGTTTATTCTTTCAGTTTAGCATATAGATGATTCCTATCACTGTAGTTTATTAAATCACAATGGGTCAAATTGCTTTGTCAGATCTAATTAGAGATAATACTGTTTTATCATGTCTTCTTCTGCTTTATCTGTATCTGAAGAGAGAAGTAAATCCATCTTTACAACTTTATAAGATAAGATAAATTGACAAGCTACCTGAATCCTTTGGTAGATTGTAAGATTAAAATGTTGGAATAAATCAAATTTAACTTTCCACATTTTCAGCAAGAAGGGGTACCAGTTGTCCAGCATTCCTTTCCTCTCTTCATCTAACTGGGAAATCTCATTTTCTAGTCTCATTTTGAGACATTATTAGGGAATTACAAAGCTCTGTAACATGATAGTCGGATATATCTGACCCACAAGTCAGAACATTACATAGTTTAATTCATTGCTTCCCATATCATGCTAAGCCAATGCAGCTTGGGCTTCTTACTGTACATAATGTGTGCTAGGACAGAGAAAAAATCATGGTTTCTTTTAGAGCAGGAAGCCATAATTTTCTTCCTCATGGCTACTTTGGCAGTGTGATAAGTAAACAGGGTATAGTTTGTTAATAGATTTCTTAGCTTATTCCTGATTTTCTTTGTCAATTCACAAATATTTAAACTGGGGGGAGAAGCAAACAGTCATTTTACTTATCTGCATGGCTGGCATTTTTCAGGTGTGTTCAATCAGGCATTTTCATAACAACAATTGTTTGGTGTGTGTTTGTGTGTATATGTATGTAGTCATATTACAATATGGCTTAAATACTAACTTGCAATGCTTGGGAGATTTTGCTCAGGCACACTTGTCAAGATGTGACTGCAGTTCATGTTACTCATGGAATCTAACATGCCATAGATTTGGGGAGATCTGTGCATAAAAATCACTAATTATCCAGTATTCATGGGAAAAGTTTTAGAGTACTTTTTCATTTAATTCTTAATCAAAAATGAAGCTCTTGTTCTGGTGGGATCAAGTGGAAGCTGAATGCTGGTATTAAATACACCCTAAATTTGGAGGTCAAAACCCAAGATGTAAAGCATGAAATAAATAAAATGGATATAATAGAGGTTGGAACAGAGTAACAATGCCAAGAGCTACAGGATTGCTGATATCAACTGAGGGCAAAGAGAATTATTGATCCCTCGGAGAGCAGGTCATTGCCACACTCAGCAAAATACGCACTTTCCTGATTAGCTTTATTGCTTTTTACTGAAGTTTATTACAGTAAAGGGGAAAAATAGGTACTTTATCCTGACAGCAATAGAAAACTGTATCTTTCCCTCTCCACATCAAATAGTTGATGTTAGATAAACCTCAAGAAGCAATGGCAATCATACTTCTCTCCAGGTTCTCTCCAACCTGTCTTGCAGATTGTTTTACAGTTTATCAAATCATTGGGTAAGTAACCATGATGCTAAAAGCTATATCAAACTTTTTGTACAGTAACTAGTGGCAAAGAGTCTCTTGCATCCATCTAAATTCTGGGTAATTACACTTGTATGCCTGGGCAGCAGTGCAAAAGTAATGTCATGGGAGTTTCCTGATGGTCACACATCCAACTATCAACCAGAATCTGACCACATAGCTTAGTTTGAGATTAAAGATACAGGTTTCCTGTCAGTTCTATCCGACTCAAGGGCATGGTGCTCCTCTCTGTTTCTTGGCTGAGGGAGCCAGCATTGCCCTAAGACAATTTCAGTTGTCATGTGGCCAACATGGCTACATGCCAACAGCACATGGAATGCTCTTATCTTCCCACCAAAGTGTAACCTATTAATCTACTTGATTAATTTACATGCTTTCAAACTGCTAGGTGGGCAGGAGCTGGGACACCCCATTGAGCGGCGCTCTGGCCTCGAACTTGGACTGTCAGTTCTTCAGCTAACAAGCTCAACACCTTTAACCACTGAGCTATCAAATGCTTCCCAGTTTGATATTAGCCAAGGTTGAATACATGCATTCCACTTGCTATCTGTGTCAGTAACTTTCAATGCATTTCACAAAAAGATCATTTCCTTCCGTTGAATATAAGCTTCGGACAAGGGTGAAGCTAGGCAAGGGTTATGGAGCCAAAATGTGAGAATTCCACTCCCAAGCAACTATCAAAAAAATGTAATGGAAGCAACAACAATTCCTGGCCCTTGGTGGGTTTGCTGGAATCCAACAGCACTGATGTCCTGGTCCCGTCATAAATAGATAGAACAGTCAGGAGATATGAATTTGGGTGGAGGCAGTTGATTTGCTGTGATGACCACTAATGAGAACAGCCAGAAGAAGAAGTCAGGAGATATGAATACAAACAATTATCCATTCTATTCTTGAAGTATATTTCAATTTCTCTAGCAGAACAATGCTTAATGTCAAGTAATACATGTGTGTCAACCAAGAACAACCAATTCCTTTAGGCGACTCCTTGATCTGGGTAAATCTCTGCTCTCAGAATATCAGCAAGTGGATAGAGGTCGCTGGCACTTCCATGGGTGATTTTATAAAAGTGAAACGGTTAGACTGCTATCATAAAAGCAGTCTTCACAAATTACTATAAAACGGGAGATGTGAACTTCACGAATTGGATTGCCA